>PIJE02001975.1:0-18896 GCA_002895965.2 Coryphaenoides rupestris | reverse complement strand
TAACATCTTTATTTAATCATTAATATTCAAAGTTTTGATTTACCAGAAATCATTATTTTCATTTTCCCTTTCTTATGTATGAACTAAAATAGTTTTTGTATTACTACATTAAGTTTACACACATGGGTCAAAAATGACCCATGAATGAAAGTGTGATAAAAAAAAAGACATACTATAATAATAATTTTGTTAAAAATTATTTTACCAGTGATTTGGACCAAGCATGTATTCACTATGGAATTTGATAGGAACCTTTGATTTGTAAATGTTTGCAGTTCGGAACATGTTTACTGTTTTCACATGCCACAACTCAGACTGCTTTTGCACATCTGATTCATGTAAGTCTTATTTTACAATTGTTTTACCGAAGAAAATATTTGATATCTTATGAAAGATAACTGTACATAATATTTAAACATTACTTGACCTTGACATCCATTACTAGTGAGAAAGAGAAATATGTCCAATATTATTAGCTAGCTGTTGACATATTCTATTCTAGCTAGCTAGGTCAACAAAATAAAACTCGAAATATTACAGTATACTGTATACTTGATCAACTGATCGTTGAAAATATTTGGATTTTCTTTATCCACAGTGTTAGTATGGCTGGTCGCAGTCATTCCAGATTTCCAGCTCAAATTGTCTTAGAGATTCTACATGAAGAACAGGATGAGGAAGATGAAGCAACTCTGTGTCTGACATCTCTGATGCTGATGACCTAGACTATGTGCCACAGGGTCAAGAGTAGATTGTTTTTACAACAGGCAATCTTGGTTGGTAAACTATATGGCAGGAGGAGACCCCTTCCTCCACCAGTCATAAATGAAGGTGACGACTGGTCATGCAGATAAGCAGCTGGGGAAGAGGTTAAGTGAACCGTGAATGTTTATACAGGGGACAGAGATTCCTTGGGCAGGGAACCCCACCCCATGTGAATTGGGTATTCGGAGGGCAAGGGGAGGAGGTTTATTGCTGTCCCCAGAGCCCTCTGGGGTGTAAAGTGTGTTTAAAAGGGACATGAAAATATCTGTTTGGCACTCACTGTGCTAGAGAGGAGTCTGGTGAATGCATTCATTAAATACTCTTAATTCCTACAAGTATTTTGCCTGTTTAGACTCATTCGCCTCGGACGCAATTATTTTATCGGAGAATTGCCACGACAACCTGGTTGCAGAGCTCCACGGACACACATGAGCACACTGCAGGGACGGGGATGGGTTTAGAATAGAAGAAGAATAGAAGAAGAATAGAATCGTCTTTTAACCCTTTGATACACAAGCTATGCAAACCCCTTCTAACGCTTCCTCTGAGTCTCTGTTTCAGACGCTGCTGTGACGCCGGTGACGTTGCTTCCGCTGGTGACGCTGCTTCCGGATCATCGGATTGGTTTGTTTGGTTAGGCTACGCGGGCGCATCCGCAAAATTTTATCTTTATCTATTATCTATATTTATCTATTACTTTATCCTAGCACTTATACTGTTTATATAATCCGATAGCGTTCTGTATTGATAATTGATCGTTGCTGTGTTTATATCGCGACTTGTATTATAACTGTATCATCACGTCGGAGCTGCCTTCTCTGCAATAAACACGGTAAGCATGGACTGTTGCTCTTGTTCCTGTGCTTCCCTCGTAGAGAAGATAGCTCTCTTAGAGAAACGTATCTGTCAGCTAGAGGAGGAAAAGTCAGCGTCCATAGAAAAGGCAGATACACCTGAGAGAGTAGAGAGGGGGCCCGCCAGGCGGCCTCGTAGTGCTAGTGTTAGCGTTAGCTTAGCTCAGGGCTCCCTGTCGGCAGCCCCATTTTCGGGGGGGAAATCGCAAGTCATAGGCGACTCTATTACGCGCAAAGTTAGATTACACACGCCAGCCAACGTGATTTGCTTACCTGGGGCCAGGGCTCCCGACATAGAAGCTAATCTCAGGTTGCTGGCATGCGGCAAGGACACTTACGGAGTTAGACTAGACGCACCCACCACCGACACTAGTTTTAACAACATTGTAATTCATGTCGGCACAAACGATGTTAGGATGAGACAATCTGAAGTCACAAAAAGCAACATAGTTAGGCTGTGTGACTTCGCAAGAAAGATGTGTCGGCATCGATTAATTCTCTCTGGCCCTCTACCTGTTAGGGGTAATGATGAGCAGTATAGTAGATTAATGTCCCTAAACCGTTGGCTGGCTCGCTATAGTTTAGAGCAGGGCCTAGGTTTTGTGGATAACTGGCCCTCCATGTGGGACCGCCCTGGCGTGCTGATGAGAGACGGCCTGCACCCCACTGGGTTAGGCGCCTCAATTTTGTCCGCAAACATAGATAGTTGCCTTCGTCAGGCGTGACAGATCCACCTACAGCACGCTGGGATGCAGGTGATTAGCGAGCCTGCTAGCAACACAATAGTCAGCGTTGCAGAGTCTAGAACACTGAGTGGGTTAACTAAGCTAGTTGGGGTGGGTGATGTAGCTTGTAATGCAGACACTGAGGCGCCTCCTAGCTCAGGCCACAGCAGCGTCTGTCAACTGGAGGTTTATAGTTTACCTACTGCCATTAGTGTTGTGTCACTGCCCCGCACTGTCCAGAGGCGTAAAGCCTGCAGGCGAAGGCAACTGCCACTCAGTGAAAATGTCATTGTTATTTCCCCAATCTCCTCCTCCTCAGACCTGAGCAGTAACCAAACTCCCTCTGATTCTAACAATAAACAGGAGGAGGCCAAAATAGGTTTTATGAATATCAGATCGCTTTCAACTAAAGCGCTCTTGGTCCAGGATCTAATTGTTGAGCATAGGTTAGATTTCCTGGGCCTGTGTGAGACCTGGTTAAAACCAGAAGTTTATCTGCCCCTAAATGAAGCTACTCCACCAAATTATGTGAACTCACAACTATCACGTGAATCTAGGAAAGGTGGTGGAGTGGCGCAGATCTCTAGCTCGAAGCTGGTCCTAAGACCAAAGAGCAGTTACACGTTCTCATCTTTTGAGGTGCTTGCTTTTAGCTCCTCAGCTCGCATTAGGCAGAGAGATCACGGCATTGCAGACTCCTTTTTCTTGGCTGTAGTCTACCGCCCTCCGGGCCCTTATTCAATCTTTGTGGATGAGTTCTCTGAGTTTGTGGCTGATCTTGCAACCTACTCTGACAATGTTCTGCTTATGGGGGATTTCAACATCCATGTGAATAACCCATGTGACTCTCTTGCGAAAGCTTTTCTGTCCATTATAGACACATTTGGATTCACACAGCATGTTCAGCTACCTACCCACACCGGTGGAAACACATTGGACCTTGTCCTGACTCGTGGAGTTGAAGTTACAGATTTAAGTGTCTCTCCTTATACTTCAGCTCTCTCCGATCACTGTCTGCTCACCTTCCAGGTGGTTGTATCTTGCCCAAGGGACGACCGCCAGGCTACCTATAGCTGCCGTCGTATCACGCCTGACACCTCCACAGCCATGGCAGATAAGTTACCCCTGTTACTTGCTCCTTTTGCTGACTTCAGGGGTTCAGTGGATTGTCTCACAAATGAGTTTAACACCGCTTTATCCGCAGCCATCGACTTTGTTGCTCCTCTTGTAGTTAAACAGCGGAAAGCAAAAAGACCAGCACCATGGTTCAACGAAGACACGCGTACCCTCAACGCGATTGGCAGAAAACTTGAACGCAAGTGGCGCTCGACTAAACTTGAAGTCTTCCACCTTGCATGGCACGACAGCCTGCTTAGCTATAAAACTGCGCTAACCAACTCCAGAAATGCCTACTTCTCCAGTGTCATCAACTTAAACAAGAACAACCCGAAGTTCCTCTTTGACACTGTAAAAGAGCTGACGCAAAAACAACCTCACAACTTGGACTCCTCCCTCTCAGCGAGCAACTTCCTGGAGTTCTTTGATCACAAGATCGAATCAATTAGGAAAGACATTGATGCGTCTCTCGCCACTCATCCTGAACATTCGTCAGGTGCGGTGCCACGCATTCTCCCCGAAGCTACTTTCCAGCAGTTTAGCACAATCTCGTTGGATGAGCTTGACAAGCTAATACAGGCATCTAAACAGACTACCTGTTTGCTCGACCCTGTCCCTACCAAGGTTCTAAAAGAGCTTTTCCCAACGGTTGGAACGGCTATGCTCGACATCATGAACCTATCATTGTCGACAGGCTCAGTTCCCCTCTAGCTTTAAGTGTGCTGTGGTAAAACCTCTACTCAAGAAGCCTGGCCTCGACCCCGAAGCTCTCAGCAGCTATCGGCCCATCTCTAACCTTCCTTTCCTCTCTAAAGTATTGGAAAAAATTGTAGCTAGCCAAATCATCAATCATCTGACGGCAAACAACTTATTTGAACCATTTCAGTCTGGTTTCAGGAGCCTATACTCTACTGAAACCGCTGTGACCAGAGTGGTAAACGATCTCCTCCTTAGCATGGACAGCAATGCAAGCTCCCTGATGGTGTTGCTTGACCTCAGCGCCGCTTTTGACACAATTGACCATCGCATCCTCCTTGAGCGTCTCGAACACTACGTCGGCATCAAAGGCACTGCTCTTCACTGGTTTAGATCCTACCTCTCAGACAGAACACAATTTGTTGTCTGCAAAGGATCAAAATCGAAGCATTGCAACTTAAGCTTTGGTGTTCCCCAGGGGTCGGTCCTTGGTCCACTGCTCTTTGCAATCTACATGCTCCCTCTTGGCGATATTATTCGCAGCTTTGGCATTAGCTTTCACTGCTATGCGGACGACACCCAAATCTACATTCCCATTGGAGTTCTTCATCTAGAAGAGCTGGATTCCTAGACACGCCCACAGCTCCAGCTTGACCCTGTGGCACATAGTCTAGGTCATCAGCATCAGAGATGTCAGACACAGAGTTGCTTCATCTTCCTCATCCTGTTCTTCATGTAGAATCTCTAAGACAATTTGAGCTGGAAATCTGGAATGACTGCGACCAGCCATACTAACACTGTGGATAAAGAAAATCCAAATATTTTCAACTATCAGTTGATCAAGTATACAGTATACTGTAATATTTCGAGTTTTATTTTGTTGACCTAGCTAGCTAGAATAGAATATGTCAACAGCTAGCTAATAATATTGGACATATTTCTCTTTCTCACTAGTAATGGATGTCAAGGTCAAGTAATGTTTAAATATTATGTACAGTTATCTTTCATAAGATATCAAATATTTTCTTCGGTAAAACAATTGTAAAATAAGACTTACATGAATCAGATGTGCAAAAGCAGTCTGAGTTGTGGCATGTGAAAACAGTAAACATGTTCCGAACTGCAAACATTTACAAATCAAAGGTTCCTATCAAATTCCATAGTGAATACATGCTTGGTCCAAATCACTGGTAAAATAATTATTTTTTAACAAAATTATTATTATAGTATGTCTTTTTTTTTATCACACTTTCATTCATGGGTCATTTTTGACCCATGTGTGTAAACTTAATGTAGTAATACAAAAACTATTTTAGTTCATACATAAGAAAGGGAAAATGAAAATAATGATTTCTGGTAATCAAAAACAAGATATTTAATGAATACTTTGAATATTAATGATTAAATAAATAGATTTTAAAAGACATAGCAAAGAAACACTCAGCCATGCATGAAATAATATAGGAAATTAATATGGTCATTTTGGACCCATGTTGTGCCTTAGAAGGGTAGTGATACAAAAATTATTTTTATTCTAAAAGTAAGAAATGAAAATAACAATTTGTGATGATCAAAAACAAGTTAATTGAGGAATACCTGGAATTCTGAATGATGAAAGTAATTTCTTGCAAAGATATTTGCAATTAAAACTCAACTCATTTAATCCGTTAGTTAATTTTTTATCATTCTGTTTTCCATATTGTTTTAGGCGGTCTAGGGTGGGGGTTAGTTTGTGAGGGACACCCGGGCGATGGTGAGTGAGTTTGTTAAACTTTACCCAGTTTATCTTTGGCCCACAGCACGGGCTTGGGGATAGCGTGGCCCTTGTGGTGCTCCCCGTCGGAGGCTGCAGGGTGGATAGGCTCTGTTAGGAGAGGCCCAGTGTCTCACTGTGTGTGTGTGTGTGTGTGTGTGTGCGTTGTAATAGAAAAATGTCCATAGGGCCTCTCCGAGGGCATAATGTTCCTTGAATAGGTTGTCTACACAACCTATTCAACCCTTAGCTTTGCATAACATAAAGGCGACTCCCTCCAGTCATGAAGATAAGCAGCTCGGGCGGGAGTTGGTTGACTGTAAATATTCCTACAGGGGACAGGAGTCACTGATGGTTATCACTAGACGCGTCGTCTTGTCTATGCTTGAAACTCTTTGTGTTGTGATCAAGGAATTCGGTCCCAGGAACGCCTGGGGGTGAAAATTGTCCTTAAAAGGGACAACTTTACTTCAGGTTGCTACTCACTCTGCTAGAGAGGAGTCTGGTGAATGCATTCATTAAAATACTCTTAATTTCTACAAGTATTCAGTTTGAAGATCTCATTGCCCTAGATGCAATTATTGAATTGCCACGACAAGCCCTAGATGCAATTATTGAATTGCCACGACAGCGTCAACACAACCAGAACCCCCCACCCTCGGCCCTGCAGTATAAAAAAAGAAGCCCACGATGGGTGAGGTTGGGGTTGGAGTGTCTCCGTGTGCGAGTGTGTGTATGTCTTCACGTGCTGAAGGAAGTGAGTGTGTCGATATGTTCTTTGTCTGTGTGTATGCAGGTGTGTGATGAAGACCTGGCTGGAGGAGGAACGTGGAGGAGAGAGTGGAGAAAGGGAGAAGGTGCAACATAGTGGAGGAGTGCGGTAGACATGTGACTGAGGAGTGGCTGTGCTCCATTACCCAGATGACCCAGACATCCAGACATCCAGACATCCAGAGATCCAGACATCCAGAGACCCAGACCAGACACCAGACACCCAGACATCCAGAGCTCCAGAGCTCCAGACATCCAGACATCCAGACATCCAGAGACCCAGAGACCCAGAGCTCCAGAGATCCAGAGATCCAGAGCTCCAGACATCCAGAGACCCAGAGACCCAGAGCTCCAGAGATCCAGAGATCCAGACATCCAGAGATCCAGACATCCAGAGATCCAGACATCCAGAGACCCAGACATCCAGAGCTCCAGACATCCAGAGACCCAGAGACCCAGACATCCAGAGATCCAGACATCCAGACATCCAGACATCCAGACATCCAGAGACCCAGAGACCCAGAGACCCAGAGCTCCAGAGATCCAGACATCCAGACATCCAGAGACCCAGAGACCCAGAGACCCAGAGCTCCAGAGATCCAGACATCCAGACATCCAGACATCCAGACATCCAGAGCTCCAGAGATCCAGAGATCCAGACATCCAGACATCCAGACATCCAGACATCCAGAGACCCAGAGACCCAGAGACCCAGAGCTCCAGAGACCAAGACACCCAGACACCCAGACATCCAGAGACCCAGAGCTCCAGAGCTCCAGAGATCCAGACATCCAGACATCCAGACATCCAGACATCCAGACATCCAGACATCCAGAGACCCAGAGACCCAGAGACCCAGAGCTCCAGAGATCCAGACATCCAGAGACCCAGAGACCCAGAGCTCCAGAGCTCCAGAGATCCAGAGATCCAGACATCCAGACATCCAGACATCCAGAGACCCAGAGACCCAGAGCTCCAGAGCTCCAGAGATCCAGAGCTCCAGAGATCCAGACATCCAGACATCCAGACATCCAGAGACCCAGAGACCCAGAGACCCAGACATCCAGACACCCAGAGCTCCAGACACCCAGACACCCAGACCTCCAGAGCTCCGGACATCCAGACATCCAGACATCCAGGGGCACCGGCTCTCCCCTATACTTACCCGAGGTGGGGGACTCCCGAGGCGGGGGACTCACTCCCGGGGCGGACCCCACCACCTCATATATGTAGCCGTGGACTTACTTAAGCGGTAGACTCAATAAGTTGTACCCGTGAAATGACACTCATTTACGGGGTGCACTCATATATGTAGCCGTGGACTTACTTAAGCGGTAGACTCAATAAGTTGTACCCGTGAAATGACACTCATTTACGGGGTGCACTCATATATGTAGCCGTGGACTTACTTAAGCGGTAGACTCAATAAGTTGTACCCGTGAAATGACACTCATTTACGGGGTGCACTCATATATGTAGCCGTGGACTTACTTAAGCGGTAGACTCAATAAGTTGTACCCGTGAAATGACACTCATTTACGGGGTGCACTCATATATGTAGCCGTGGACTTACTTAAGCGGTAGACTCAATAAGTTGTACCCGTGAAATGACACTCATTTACGGGGTGCACTCATATATGTAGCCGTGGACTTACTTAAGCGGTAGACTCAATAAGTTGTACCCGTGAAATGACACTCATTTACGGGGTGCACTCATATATGTAGCCGTGGACTTACTTAAGCGGTAGACTCAATAAGTTGTACCCGTGAAATGACACTCATTTACGGGGTGCACTCATATATGTAGCCGTGGACTTACTTAAGCGGTAGACTCAATAAGTTGTACCCGTGAAATGACACTCATTTACGGGGTGCACTCATATATGTAGCCGTGGACTTACTTAAGCGGTAGACTCAATAAGTTGTACCCGTGAAATGACACTCATTTACGGGGTGCACTCATATATGTAGCCGGGGTGGCCGAGTGGTAATCACACGACGCCCACACACGGACACACACGGACACACACAGACCCCCAGAGCTCCAGAGCTCCAGAGCTCCAGACATACAGACCTCCAGACATCCAGACATCCAGACATCCAGAGATCCAGACATCCAGAGACCCAGAGACCCAGACACCCAGACACCCAGACATCCAGAGCTCCAGAGCTCCAGACATCCAGACATCCAGACATCCAGAGACCCAGAGACCCAGAGCTCCAGAGATCCAGAGATCCAGAGCTCCAGACATCCAGAGACCCAGAGACCCAGAGCTCCAGAGATCGAGAGATCCAGACATCCAGAGATCCAGACATCCAGAGATCCAGACATCCAGAGACCCAGACATCCAGAGCTCCAGACATCCAGAGACCCAGAGACCCAGACATCCAGAGATCCAGACATCCAGACATCCAGACATCCAGAGACCCAGAGACCCAGAGACCCAGCGACCCAGAGCTCCAGAGATCCAGACATCCAGACATCCAGAGACCCAGAGACCCAGAGACCCAGAGCTCCAGAGCTCCAGAGATCCAGACATCCAGACATCCAGACATCCAGAGACCCAGAGCTCCAGAGATCCAGACATCCAGAGACCCAGAGACCCAGAGCTCCAGAGCTCCAGAGATCCAGAGATCCAGACTTCCAGACATCCAGACATCCAGACATCCAGAGACCCAGAGACCCAGAGACCCAGAGCTCCAGAGACCAAGACACCCAGACACCCAGACATCCAGACATCCAGAGACCCAGAGACCCAGAGACCCAGAGACCCAGAGCTCCAGAGATCCAGACATCCAGACATCCAGAGACCCAGAGCTCCAGAGCTCCAGAGCTCCAGAGATCCAGAGATCCAGACATCCAGACATCCAGACATCCAGAGACCCAGAGACCCAGAGCTCCAGAGCTCCAGAGATCCAGAGCTCCAGAGATCCAGACATCCAGAGACCCAGAGACCCAGAGACCCAGAGACCCAGAGCTCCAGAGATCCAGACATCCAGACATCCAGACATCCAGACATCCAGACATCCAGACATCCAGAGACCCAGAGACCCAGAGACCCAGAAATCCAGAGATCCAGACATCCAGAGACCCAGAGACCCAGAGCTCCAGAGCTCCAGACATCCAGACATCCAGACATCCAGACATCCAGACATCCAGAGACCCAGAGACCCAGAGCTCCAGAGCTCCAGAGATCCAGAGCTCCAGAGATCCAGACATTCAGACATCCAGACATCCAGAGACCCAGAGACCCAGAGACCCAGACATCCAGACACCCAGAGCTCCAGACACCCAGACACCCAGACCTCCAGAGCTCCGGACATCCAGACATCCAGACATCCAGGGGCACCGGCTCTCCCCTATACTTACCCGAGGTGGGGGACTCCCGAGGCGGGGGACTCACTCCCGGGGCGGACCCCACCACCTCATATATGTAGCCGTGGACTTACTTAAGCGGTAGACTCAATAAGTTGTACCCGTGAAATGACACTCATTTACGGGGTGCACTCATATATGTAGCCGTGGACTTACTTAAGCGGTAGACTCAATAAGTTGTACCCGTGAAATGACACTCATTTACGGGGTGCACTCATATATGTAGCCGTGGACTTACTTAAGCGGTAGACTCAATAAGTTGTACCCGTGAAATGACACTCATTTACGGGGTGCACTCATATATGTAGCCGTGGACTTACTTAAGCGGTAGACTCAATAAGTTGTACCCGTGAAATGACACTCATTTACGGGGTGCACTCATATATGTAGCCGTGGACTTACTTAAGCGGTAGACTCAATAAGTTGTACCCGTGAAATGACACTCATTTACGGGGTGCACTCATATATGTAGCCGTGGACTTACTTAAGCGGTAGACTCAATAAGTTGTACCCGTGAAATGACACTCATTTACGGGGTGCACTCATATATGTAGCCGTGGACTTACTTAAGCGGTAGACTCAATAAGTTGTACCCGTGAAATGACACTCATTTACGGGGTGCACTCATATATGTAGCCGTGGACTTACTTAAGCGGTAGACTCAATAAGTTGTACCCGTGAAATGACACTCATTTACGGGGTGCACTCATATATGTAGCCGTGGACTTACTTAAGCGGTAGACTCAATAAGTTGTACCCGTGAAATGACACTCATTTACGGGGTGCACTCATATATGTAGCCGTGGACTTACTTAAGCGGTAGACTCAATAAGTTGTACCCGTGAAATGACACTCATTTACGGGGTGCACTCATATATGTAGCCGTGGACTTACTTAAGCGGTAGACTCAATAAGTTGTACCCGTGAAATGACACTCATTTACGGGGTGCACTCATATATGTAGCCGTGGACTTACTTAAGCGGTAGACTCAATAAGTTGTACCCGTGAAATGACACTCATTTACGGGGTGCACTCATATATGTAGCCGGGGTGGCCGAGTGGTAATCACACGACGCCCACACACGGACACACACGGACACACACAGACCCCCAGAGCTCCAGAGCTCCAGACATCCAGACATCCAGACATCCAGAGACCCAGAGACCCAGAGCTCCAGAGATCCAGAGATCCAGAGCTCCAGAGACCCAGAGACCCAGAGACCCAGAGACCCAGAGCTCCAGACATCCAGACATCCAGAGACCCAGAGACCCAGAGACCCAGAGCTCCAGAGATCCAGACATCCAGACATCCAGACATCCAGACATCCAGAGACCCAGAGACCCAGAGCTCCAGAGATCCAGACATCCAGAGACCCAGAGACCCAGAGCTCCAGAGCTCCAGAGATCCAGAGATCCAGACATCCAGACATCCAGACATCCAGACATCCAGAGACCCAGAGACCCAGAGCTCCAGAGCTCCAGAGACCAAGACACCCAGACACCCAGACATCCAGACATCCAGAGACCCAGAGACCCAGAGACCCAGAGCTCCAGAGATCCAGACATCCAGAGACCCAGAGCTCCAGAGCTCCAGAGCTCCAGAGATCCAGAGATCCAGACATCCAGAGATCCAGACATCCAGACATCCAGAGACCCAGAGACCCAGAGCTCCAGAGCTCCAGAGCTCCAGAGCTCCAGACATCCAGACATCCAGAGACCCAGAGACCCAGAGACCCAGAGACCCAGAGCTCCAGAGATCCAGACATCCAGACATCCAGACATCCAGACATCCAGACATCCAGAGACCCAGAGACCCAGAGACCCAGAGCTCCAGAGATCCAGACATCCAGAGACCCAGAGACCCAGAGCTCCAGAGCTCCAGAGATCCAGAGATCCAGACATCCAGACATCCAGACATCCAGAGACCCAGAGACCCAGAGCTCCAGAGCTCCAGAGATCCAGAGCTCCAGAGATCCAGACATCCAGACATCCAGACATCCAGAGACCCAGAGACCCAGAGACCCAGACATCCAGACACCCAGAGCTTGTAATGGGAAAAGTCCATATAAGGCCTTTCTTTCAGCTGGCATTATGTTCCTTGAATAGATTGTCATTATGACAGACAAACTGTCCACAACTGGCATTAGCGTGACTTCTTCTTTGACCAGTCATAAAGATAAGCAGCTGGGGTGAGGGTTGGTTGACTGTTAAACCCCCTCACTTCTCCTATACCATGAGTGGGGTGAAAAGTGTGTTTAAAAGGGACAGGTGAAGATCTGTTCTGGACTCACTCTGGTAGAGAGGAGTCTGGTGAATGCATTCATTAAAATACTCTTAATTTCTACAAGTATTCAGTTTGAAGATCTCATTGCCCTAGGTGCAATTATTGAATTGCCACGACAATTTGGGGGCTCGTCCGGGATTTTTAACTTGAGAGTTTTTTTCAGTCTAGTCTCCCAGGTGAACCGTGCACGGCCGGTGACTTGAGTCTCCGGAGCTCTACCTCCTGCCAGTGACTGTAACCAGCATACTGGAGTGAGACGAGGGCGCCTGGGAGATGGACTGAGGGCATCTCAATAAGAAATCCTGAGGGAAAAAGAACACGGCAGGTGAGATCAATACTTGTGTAAATTAAGGTTCGCTATTTTTTAGGAAAAATAGTTCGTGGATTAGAACTGGTTCGCTACTTTTAGGTTGCGCTATTTTTAGGGAAATAATTTGGAAATAATTTGTGATGGAAATGTAAAAAGGCTGACCAGGGCCAGAGAAGTACAAGGTACAAAGACTCGCTATATTCGCTAAAGGGCCGACGAGTTTATTAATAATTTCGGAGACATTAACCGAATAACATTAATCGAATAAAGATAGGGGTATCCCGTAGGTTACTAGGATCGAGGTAACAGTACGGTAAAGCGAGCGGGATCCAAGATGAGAATGGAACTAAGTGAAACGTACCGGGATTGAGGTACTGCGAGGCCTTGATAACTAATAGAAGATAACTAATATATAGCAAAGATAAAAGCGCTCAAAGAAGGAAAGTAATTATAATAATAAGAATAATAATATATATAATAATTATAATAGGAGGGGATTAATAAGAATAATAAGAATAATAGTAATAAGAATAATAGTACAATTATTAATGATAAGAATAATAATTAGTAGGGTGCCCGGATCTAAAATGGGAAATAAGAATTCGGTAATAACCGGGGCTGCAAAGGTAATGTTGGAGAAACATGGTGAAATGGCACTAGAAGGGTTACAATATTGGAGGAAAAAGGGTTTTCCAGAAATGGGGAGTTTACGTTTGGAGAAATTGAAGGAATTAGAGGATGTGTTATTAGAGTCGGAAAAGAAAAAGAAAATATGAAAACGTGTTGGTATGCATTTCATTTGTGGAAAAAAGAGGGTGAGTTAAGAGAGAAAATTCTGATGAGGGACAAGCGAGTGTAGAGAGTGTAGGGAACTTTAATCTGTCTGTCATCCGTACTACAGATCTGGACTTGGACCGGACTGCCCCACGCCTGCGAATGCTCCGACACCTGCGCTACCTCCGCCACCACCCGCCTACGCAACAGCAGCAGCAGCAGCCCCCAGCATGTATCCAGACCTGAAGGAAGACAAACCCGCCCAGGGGATGATCACCCGCAGCCAAACGCGGATCCGACGATCGGTCCAGCTGGCTTACGCATCAACCAAAGGGCCAGCGGCCGCAGGTCTATGGAGGGCTCAGACGGACACAGAAATTAAAGACGGAGAAGATGGACAGTTCCTCATGATTCAAGTTCTAAACCCACAGGACGGTAGCCCAGCATATGTCTTCCGTGCATGGAGACCGAGTGATATTAAGGACATGGCCGAATGTCTGCCGGACCCGTCCGTTGCGGGGGGAGAATCGCTCGCCACGGCGATCGCTGAAATGGTCCAGCAACACGAACTATCCATCACAGAAGTGGGTCAAGTCTGTGTGAGCCGACTAGGTTTGCGATGAGGCCGCATGCAGGACGACAGGCCTGCAAGAGACCAGACTCCGAACGAGGCGCCATCGAGACGCTCTGGACGCGGGGGATGAAAGTTTATCGGTGGTTGTAAAGAGACATTGTGTTGGCAGGCGTACCGCCAGACTCACTGTACTGAGTCACGCCAGCCACGCAGGAGATCTTAGAGAGAAACAGATGAACAAGAAGAGACAGAGGAGAGAAGAGGGAGATACGAAGCTTCAATTCACCAACTAGAAGCGCTGACAAACCCTGCGCCTACCCGCCAATACAGAAATAAAAATAAAAAAAACGCGGGACACTCAGGTCGAGGACTTGGGAACCCAGAGAGCTGCTGTGGAGCTGAATACCCGAGGGGCGGAGGTGGACGGACGCATTTGCATGGAGGTGTGGGGGAGCTGGTCCGGTCCAAGAAGGTCGTATGAGCACTGACACACACACACCACACACACAAAACAAACAAAATGGAAAATAGGGATGAAATCTAATGTGTAGATTAGGACTGAGTGTTATTTACACTGACAGGCCTCACGATCACCTCCGATGCAAGCCCGGCGAGATGCGCACCAGAGTGTTCTTATACTGGGACTTGTTGACAGAGAGATCAGAGGAACAGCTGACATACTGATCACAGATACACATCACTGCATGCAGGGTCAGCCAGAGGTACAATATATGTCCACAAATGATTTGCATAGTACTGCCAGAATATCTTATGAGGGGCGGTTACCAGGATTTGAAGAATTATGGTTTAATGAGGCGAATACAACGCCAATGTTAAAAGGAGAAAGTTTGCTTTGGTATGAGAAATTTAGCATGTTAAAAAGTGTCCTCCAGTGAGGAAGTTGAAAGGTTTTATGGGGTTGCTGGTGCAGAACCACATGGGTCCCTAGCAAAAACCCCCGACATGACATGGTCCGAACTGGGGTCATGGGTGTCAAGGGGGGGGGACACATGTGATTGGAGAGCAGATGGCCCAGAGTGACAATACACTAAATGGGCAACAGTAGGGAGGAGTTGATGCTCCCACAGATGACGTTGGACGATTGGCTGGGGTCCCGTCCAACCTGTGGGCTAAAAATAAATATGATGTGGGCCGTATAAAAGGTGTGGAGCCCCTAGTGGTAACTCCCAAATCTGCTTATAGGCCCAGACAACCCCAGTACAGGTTACGCCAAGAGGCAATTGATGGTATCACACCTGTATTCAACTCATTGTTGGAAGCCGGTGTGATAGTTCCGTGTCCAAATTCACCATGTAGTACCCCAATATTCCCTGTGAAAAAGGCACCCGTTGCAGGACAAACTCATGGTTTGGTTTGTCCAAAATGTTAATAAAGGGAATGATGCAGTGCATCCAAGAACACCCATTGTACCAGATCCGCACACCCTATTAACACAGGTACCTGAGAATTACAAATGGTTTACAGTCGACGTAGCAAACGCGTTCTTTAGCATACCGGTGGATCCAGCAAACTGAAATTGGTTTGCTTTTTAAATTTATGGGAAATCATATACGTGGACTAGAATGCCACAGGATTATTGTGAATCACTAACTATATTTTCTGCAGCGCTGCATGACAATTTGGCTCATCTAATCCTCCCGAAGGGGGGGAGCACACTAATTTAGTATATAGATGACCTCCAGGTGTGTTCTCCAGACCCCATGAGGTGTAAACAGGGAGGAACAGACAGAAGAGCCAGCTTTGTGTTCCACCTCGGCTGTTTTAGGGAACATTCCCCAGGACATGAGCAAGGAGTTCATGGAGACGTTAGTGGAGAACATCTGCAAGAACTTCAAGTCACCGATGAGCACCCAACAGGAATTCAGTTTGGAGATCCTCTCCGACATGTGCTCTGCTGTGGTTACTTTCTCCAGTGGAAAAGGTTGTAATTTACTCTGAATACAATACCTAAATATGAATGATGAATGATTATGATGATTATATATTTTCTTACATTGTGTATGAGCTCATGCGCAGATCTGCCTTCTCTTCTCTATTCTCTATTATCCACCAACAGAAAATAAGGAGTTCATTACAAGCTGCCAGACAAACAGGATATTCCTGAAGAAGAACTTATCTGTCAGACCTCTGGAAGCCACAACCAAAGTTAAAGTTGAAGATGTGTCAAACATCAACACAGATTTCCTCCTGCTGTATTTTGAGAATGAAGGTTGGGAGGTTGAACAGGTCACCCCAGATGAAGAGGAACAGTCAGCTATCATCTCCTTTAAAATGCCTGCAGGTAATTTATTCATGGGGGATGGTTATTTTAAGGTGGTGATTGTGAATGTTGTCAAATGATTATACGTTCCTGTATTTTTCTCACTAGCTGTTCAAGAGATAATCAAGAAGAAACATATCATCAACAAGAAACACGTCAAAGTTTTCCCATTTTATGACTCCTTGGGAACGGCTCTTCATGGCAAAGAAAGACCCACACTAAATGTTTCTAAATTGATGAGAAAAAAGGCTTTGGAGACACCTGTGAGAGACACGTTTGGAAATCAAGGATTCACTTATACTGACCAACTCTTTGAATCTTTGAAACCACATCGGAAAAATAAATCAAATACTTCTAAATCACTGGAGACCAATGTGGAATTGAGCATACAGTTAGTGGAAGGGAACATTCAAGATGCTACGGTAATAATTTAATTTCTATCCAAATGTATGTGGATTTTCAAATGTTCAGACAAAAGTCCTGTAAGAGAATGTACTTGAAAAAAAACAAAAAAACTTCTGTTCATTCATATTTTCAGACGGAGGGGGTTGTAAATGTTGTGGGAAGAGGTCTTGATCTGGAAAAGGGAGCCGTTTCCAAAGCTATCCTTGGTGCAGCTGGACCATATCTTCAGGTGTTGCTCACTGAAAATGGGAAAACTGGGAACTTTGGTGACGTCATCATTACGAATGGCTGCAGTCTGAAAAGCAACGTGGTTTTTCATGCAGTGGTTCCTCCTTGGGACAACCAGGGCTACGCTCACAAGGTAACACATTTTCTGACAGTGCTGATTTATATTTTACACATTTCATTATGCGTGCATTATTATTTTTGCTTACATTTGCTTGTCTATTCAGCAAAATGAAAAGGCACCTTTGGTATATTCCACAGATAATGACAGGGATTGTTCAAGACTGCTTGAATGAGGCAGAGAGGCGTGGTCTTACCTCCATAACATTCCCTGCCATTGGCACTGGAAACCTGGGCTTCCCCAAAGACATTGCAGCATCTGTAATGATAGAGGAATTCCTGAAGTTCAAGAAACAGTCAATGAGCTTGAAGACGGTAATCATCGTTGTCTATCCAAAAGACAGAGAGACAGTCCAGGTAGAGAAATAACTACATATACATAGTACACATGTGAATAGTGCTAAGCCTATGCTACGCACTAAATTATCTTTTGCATTGTCATGTGTCATTGATGGGAGATATTTTTGTGTTTACCTGCAGGTTTTCAAAGATGAATTAAAGAAACGTCTCTCGACAACATCAAGTTTTCCAGCTCCTACCCCGACCCAGCCAAGTAATGTCATGTTTTATTGTCATAATAAAAATAATAATACCGCCCTGACACACCGGTAGCTTATGCAAGCAATATTCATCTGTATGTTAGATATGTGGACAGACATTCACATTTCTCTCATGTAGTTCATTATATTAACAGCTCATGTGATCATGCATTTTTTTCACTATCACTATTTAATATGTTTGACATAAAGACTGTTCTCACCATTATGCACTAGTAACCTGCTGGAGGTAGTTTATCCTGTTTATAGTGATTGTTTTGTGTCACAACAAGGCCTCAGCTCCAAAGTCACCACAACTTCAGGGAAGCATGAGATGACCATCAGACATGTGAAAGTAGAGGTTGTGTTGGGAGACATCACCAAGGAAACCACTGATGTCATCGTCAACTCTTCCAATGCATCATTCAACCTCAAGTCAGGTAAATAATATGTGGTGTTTGGAGACATGGTTGCATCACATGCTTCATCATATTACCATGATATTCTATTCCTTGGATACCAAATATAGTTTTAAGGACATAAAACCGAGTCCTGTGTCTTCCTCATAACCCAGGAGTGTCCAAGGCAATTTTGGATGCAGCTGGTCCAACTGTAGAAGATGAAAGCAACATTTTAGGTAAGGACCTGGCAAATGTACATTGTTTACATTATTTTTAACATGATTTTTTTTGGTCACAAAATCAATTGTGCGTAACATCCCTATTAGGGCTGTGGCGATCTTTTTTTATAATTGCCTGTTCGATGGTCACGACAAAATCAACAATGTTTCACACTTTTATCATACATCCTAGTGGAAGATATCTGAAAATAACATTCACCACTCACTGATATGGTCTACTTGCTTTCTGGGATCCAAGTAGTCCAGGCGGTGAAACAGATTTTTTGCACACAAAAAATTCAGACGTCTGCAAAACACTGGATATTTGTAATACTCCTGCTTTGCCAAATCTGCACATGCACCGGAGATCCAGATCCAGTAGCGGCTCCAGCTTTGGAGCGGAGCACTGCACTGTCGCAGCAGTGCCAGATGTAAGGTCAATAAATGAATCGCCATTTCAGCATCAGATTCGAGGATGCTAATTTTATGTGTCTTGCAATGTGAATAATCATGTCAGCAATTGGCTGCTCTGCTACACTGACTGGGCGCCCAGACTAGGTGACCAGAAGAGAGGGGATGAACAGGAATGCTAATTTCCCCCCAAACATAACGATTCATATTTCATTGTGCGTTTTAAAAGGCACACACTTGAAATAAGTAATGTATTTTCCGGACTATAAGTCGCACCTGAGTATTCAATGTTCTTTGGGG
>PIJE02001974.1:65552-90414 GCA_002895965.2 Coryphaenoides rupestris | reverse complement strand
ATAATTTGAGTAGAAATAGACAACTACAACTAAGGCCTTCAGCTGATGCAGGCCTATGGCTTTTGGTACTTGCTCTGTGCTACAGCATTGAAATGCTACTGCTATATAGACGTTTGAAATACATTTACTATTATATACTAATGCTTATCATTGGTATACACATAATTGTTTTTTATATACTTATACCTTCTATAGTGTGCATTTGCATATAAATAATAGGCATCTAAAGGTACTATATGTAAGAATCAGTGCACTCTGAGCTCCGTGGGTTGAGACAATAACAATCAGAAACTAATGTTAGTTCTAATCATAATTAAACCTTGTACACATTTAAAAAAGCGTTGAAATATACTGTATATATTTTTAATTATCCACGCTTACATGTTACTTCGTTCCGACCCGACTCAAATATAAGAGAAATCAGCCCAGAAGCTGTTCTACAACAGAGAGAGTCAGGGAAGCTCTCATGTTTTAACTTCAACCACAACCTGGCAATTTAAAGCGATTTGTGCTGTAAAATGTCGTCCCTAAACGGATTCATTATTCTTACATACAGGACCTTTAACTAATTGTATTCTTTGTATTAAGTAAGATAACTGTGATTCTCTTATTTGTTTAGTCTTTTAACTCAAACTTTAGAGTGCTGAAAATAACTAGGCTATACAGCCCTCGGCTGCAGCGCATCACAACATTCAGGCAAGGCAGGAAGTGTTGTCCCATGTCAGAGTTCTCAGTCAGCAGAAATCAAAGTATTGATCAAAGTATTGATCAAATGAAAAAAGAACCACCAACAAAACACAGCTAAATACAACAAATTCTTCTTAAACAGTACACGTTCACCAAAACACACTGCATTCATGCAAACCAACAGTGTCCCATACGGAAATCTTGCATGCAAAGCTCTCATTGATTTGTCAAAATAATTCTTTTTTATTATCCTTCCCTCATGCTCTTTCTCTCTTGTCTCTTGTCAAAATAAACTCTGGCTGTGCGTATGCATGTCATCAGCATCCAAAAACAGCCATGTGTCCTCCAAAATGTAGTCTCACTGTTTCCTGGGATACTTCTGTGCGATGCCGTAAGGCACGTGGGCCGCGATGGTGCCCATCTCCGCTGCGCCCTCCACGTGGAACATCTGGTCGTCAAAGTAGATGTGGGGACGGATCTTCTCCAGCATGGGGCCCTTGGGGGCCCCAGCCAGGAACAGGGCTTCGTCGATCTCCAGGCCCCAGGCCCGCAGTGTCTTGAGGGCCCGTATACCGGAGCTGGCGGCGCTGCGGGCCGTCACCAGGTAGGTCCGGATGGGACAGTCCATGCGGTGGCCCTTGGCGTAGAACTTCTTCTGGAGCTTGCCGAGGGCCTCCAGGAAGCCCTTCAGAGGGCCCTGCAAGGTGGTCAGAATCACCCCTAATGTTTACACTGAAATATCAAAAGTGCTCATGAAATATTGTTATCGTAATATTAAGGTAGGTGTGAATCCATGTTCAGCTAATATATTGTTAACTAACTTTCGACCAAAAGTGTTGGTAGTCTGTAAGAAACACTTATTACATTTTTGGTATGTGAAGCAAAAACTAAGATGAAGAGTTCTAGTGGTAAAGGGTTTCTGAGATTTTTGAGTCAGACGACTTAAAAGTCGGCCGAATCTCAACTTCGACGGGCGACGTTTGTCTCAACTTCGTCGCCCCAATGAAGTTGAGAGTCGGCCCCGGGCCAATCAAATCGAATCAACTCCATCGCCGACGGCGCCGACGTACGTGATCAAGCAGCGTGTCCTCGTTCGCCCGCTCGTGCTCGAAGAACTTGTCGAGGCCGTGCGCCTTGAAGATGCGCTCCGACTCGTCCGAGAAGAGAACGGCGTCTCCGTCGAACGCCACCCTCAGCTGCGTCTGCGACACCTCCGAGAGCTTCTCCGACGTGAACATGGTGGCCGCCGCGATGCCTGCGCACAACGACAGTCATCGTGGGATTAATTCATCAATCTTATCGCTCGTCTCTTCTACCCCGTGCTTGCCCCGGTACATAAAAGGAGGAGCAGACCCGTGATTAGTGTGATTAGTGTGATGACGGCTGTGTTTGTCCTCGGATGACGCCTTTGTGAAAAGAATCTTTATTTTATAGAATCTTTTTGTGTGGAAATATTGTGATTCTATCTTTTATGTTCATCCCTTCCTGGTTTTAATGGCATGAAAACACTCAACACGGTAATCCTCATCACGCCGCTCAAGCAGGCAACACAAGAAGAGTTTTGAAGTAACATTTCAAAGACAATCTCTCTGTCTGTCTTTGTCTCTCTCTCTGCCTCGCTCTCTTTGCTATGAGTCATACCGTAGCACTAAGTACCATTGAGCCGCTGCACTGCATAAGTCAATGTCTTTAATGTCACCTTGCCGCAGTGTAGTACTGTATTAGAAAATACACGACTACAGTTCTACGATAGACCACGAAGACTACAACTACGAGCACGACTACGACTAGTATAAATAAGGAGAATACAAATGTCACTTTAAATGTTGTTCTTATTATTGTTATTATGAACCATCAATATATTAAGCAAAAATCGCCCACGCAGGCTAGGGAATTCCCTGGGAGATTTGTGTTCATTCATATTTAACTACGACCTCTTTTAAGATGGCCGAACAAAGCCATTATACTAAATCTAGGCTTTATGCTTGTCGTAAAACTGCAATACAGATTAACCAGGTTTGTGTAGTAATATTAGGGATTGAGAGAGCGAGAGTTTATGTGTGTGTGTGTGTGTGTGTTGGTGTGTGCGCGCGTGCGTGGCCTCACCTTCAGCCAGGGCCTCTCTGACCTTGTCGGCGTCTGCTGATAGGTAGAGGTTTGTGTGCCATGCCTTCAGGTAGCCGATAGGACTGGTGCCTCCGGTCATGCAGAACCTCTCGATGAACAGATCTAGGAACAAACAATCAACACAAATAAGATGAATGTGTCAATATTCATGAAGTAATGACCTCGTGTTTTACCGACTGTCGACTCACATAAAAATGTGCGAGAATTTCAAAACAAACATCATCAACACATTAGAGGTGTTGTAGGTGTAAGATTTAAGAAGCTTATAAATTTGAGTGTCCACGACATTGCAGGATAGCAATAGTCTTTACATACACACACACTCACACACCACCACTACAGCACACACACTCACACACACACACACACACACCAAATGCCCCTATATATGCGGTAGAAGACGCATCAATCATTCCTTTCCACTCTAAGGCTTCCAGTAAAACATCATTCCCTAGTTCAGTGGCCTGGTCCGCCTCTACTGGCCTGCTTCTGGTTCACTGGCCTGGCCTCTAGTTCACTGGCCTGACTGCAGCCAATTTTTCAATCTGCATCCTGCAGGCCGTTTAGCAGACCAGGCCACCGGGAAAACTAGTACCTCACCGGTAGTGAGGTACATGACAGGTAACACTGTGCATGATGGACAATGAGGTACATGACAGGCAACAATTTGAATGATGGATAAAGAGGTACATGACAGGTAACATAGTGCACGATGGGCAATGTGGTACATGACAGGCAACAGGGGGCATGATGGCTAAAGAGGTACATGACAGGTAACATAGTGCACGATGGGCAATGTGGTACATGACAGGCACAGGGGGCATGATGGGTAATGAAGTACATGGGTGCATGACGTGCAGTGTGAGGTACAGGACAGCACAGTGCATGATGGGTAATGACAAGGCGCACGACAGGTACTGCGGTGCATGACGGCTCTTGGGTAATGGGGCGCGCGGCGGGTAGTAGGGTTCAAGACACACGCCTTTTAGCTTGATTGCAGGAGGGTGAGATATGTGCGTGGGGGTTGGGGGTGGCGGTGGAGAAGGTTGTGGGGGGTTGAGGGGTATCGGTCTCGTTGGAGCGAGTGACACATCGAGGTTATGAGGTTCTCTCGTCCCCGGGCGACGTCAGGATGCCGATGAGTGACTGATGGTAAGACGGAGAGACCAAGGATGCCACAAAGCTGTTTATCTCCTTTTAAAAAGGGGACGAATGGATCGAATGGACAGCGTAGAGGAAGGAAGAAAGAGGGATCCAGAAACAGATTCATAAGAGAGAAAAGAATGGGATATGTTGCTTGAATATACATACATACATACATGTACACATATATGTACATAAATATATATGTACGTACATACATAAATAATAGATCTCCCTCTGTGAGATGTCAAACCAGAGTCCCGAGAATCTGGGCCGTTTTGCAGACATCGTGCCACATGGGCTCACGATCGGCTAATCCGTTTGTTCCGTGTGTGTCCTCTTCCTTAAACCTCCGGGGCTCTTTGGTGTCCTGGAAGTCCCGGGCACCGTGGCGTGGGAGACGCTCTGGAGAGACGCTCTGGAGAGACGCCCCCCCCGTCCCCCGTCCCCCCTCCTAACGCTCTTCATCTTCATCTTCCCTCGAGTGACACTCGACACGCTTTGTTTGTTTATTTCGGGATGTACTGACGAGGATGAGAGGCACGGTCATAAGTATTGGACCGGCCCCCGAAGGACTCTGGGGTGGCCCGGGGTGGCGGTGTTGGAACGGGGGACTAGGAGCCACACCGCCCCCCGCTCCCAGGCCCACATCAAAGCGGGAGTAGAAGAAGAACAACAGTTTGGTTTAAAACCACGTGCTGTCATGGGAATGGGAATGAGAGTAAATAAACACAGGAAAAGGTGTGTGTGTGTGTGTGTGTGTGTGTGTGTGTGTGTGTGTGTGTGTGTGTGTGTGTGTGTGTGTGTGTGTGTGTGTGTGTGTGTGTGTGTGTGGTCTTGGATACATGCATAGACACATGCTTCATAGCCACTGTTTGTTTCTTTTGCAATATGCTATGTGTGTATACAGTATGAGCTGTCTTCTTATTGGCATGTAGTTTCTACTCTTTTCCCACAAATATATTGTGCTTAGAAAACTGGAAACTACATCATAGATAGATAGATAGATAGATAGATAGATAGATAGATAGATAGATAGATAGATAGATAGATAGATAGATAGATAGATAGATAGATAGATAGATAGACAGATAGATAGATAGATAGATAGATAGATAGATAGATAGATAGATAGATAGACAGATAGAAAGAAAGAAAACTACAAAGGTAGGCTGTAGGATAGCACGCTATAGAGATCCTAATGTGCATTCTCATCTCATCCGATCCATACGATGCCCTTGCATACTCTGAAGGCACAATCAATCATTTTCCACACGGCTCTGGCTGTGAAGCATGTGTGAATGCAAATTGTACGACATACATCAAATCTCTAGCATACTACTTTCCCATGATTCCCATGATGTTAACACCATGAATTAATGGTAACTTATTGAATTAATTGTCCAAATATGTTAAAATATCATCATTAGCCTAATCGTTAGCCTTTTTCATTGTCAGAGTTCTTCTCCGTTACACCTCAGGGAAAACCATGTTTTTCTCAGGGTGAAAGATCAGAAGACAGATTTAGTTTTTTTACATGTGGCCGGGCAACCTGACACAGAGATACACACACAGAAGACTCCGGAACACACTGCATGCGCCGCAGTGTGTTCCTCCGGTTCCAAACCATCTTTGTTGTGCCCCTTGTCCTTTTTTTTTCTCTCGCTCTTTCTCATGTCCCGTGCGACTTTCACCACCAGACTGCAGCTGCTCCGTGATGGAGACTAGGATTCGACAGTCCGACTTTTATTTTTTTTTCCCCGAAGGAAGGGAGCTGCACGCGGTCAGCTGTTCATACAACACAGCATCACACACTCGGCTTCCAAGCCGGTTTTTTTTTTACGTCACGCCCTCACGTCTCCCGGAAACCAGAAACCGGCAACGTGAAACAAAACGGCACAAATGTACCACTCGTGTGTGTGTGTGCGTGTGTGCGTGTGTGTGTGTGTGTGCTGATGTGTGTGTGTGTGTGTGTGTGTGCGTGCGCTACGTCAGACTCACTGTGGTGGTTGATGGTGTTAATGAGGCGGATCCCCACGTGCGCGTGGTTATACGTGACGAGAACGATGTCAAACAGCTCCTCGCTCTGAGGGTACAGCTCCCGGAGGCGCGTGTTAACCGCCTCCAAAGCCTTGTGGGTGACAAAAAACAAAAGAAGAAGAAAAAGCGCCGGATAAACCTTTATGTGTTTATACCTTTATGTAATATGGTTGTCCTATGTAGACGATCCTTTTGTGTTGCAGTAGTTTTCACGGAGTAGTTTTCACGGAGATGCCATTGTAGGACAAACACAAGAATCTCTGTATGTACTGTATGTGTATATATGTATGTATGTATGTCCGTCCTTCGATTTTCATGACAACCGTTCATCCGATCGACTTCGACCTTGGCGGGTGTATTGCAGAGGACCCGAGGAAGCGCAGTGTCGAGTGTGAAGTTGTTTGGGTGAGTGGTCCTTGAGAAAGCTGCCGGCAGCGATACTGCAGGCCGCACAGTCTGTCCACGTGAATCTGCTCCTTTTACGTATCGGGCACAGGTCTTATTTTAACTTCCGTGAAAACGTCGTCATATTAGCATGCAGGACATGAAAACGTTCCAAAAAAACAAACCCTCAATTGTTTTGTTTTTGGGATGTTTTCATGTTGACCAGTGGCGGGGCGAGTTACGTGACCTCTGACCTTGACGAAGGGGAAGGCAGGGCCCGGCGCGAAGGGTTCGTTCTCGTGCTCCACCTGGTAGCGCAGGTACTCCTCGACGCCCCGCTGCTCAAACACCGCCTGCTCGCGCTCGGTGCGGAACAGCACACGGGTGGACACCGCCACCGTCACCGCATTCTCCGGCTTGGGCTGGGTGGTGGAGGGCGGGGGGGGGGGGGGGGAATTCAGTATGAACAGAACACAGAGATAAAAAAGATAAAGATAAAAAAAAGGGCTATCTGTACAGTATGTTACGTTCCGCAATGTCTACCCAAACGAACACAGAAACGTGTCAGAGAATGAATGATGACAATGGTTAACACAATACAGTTCACAAAGATATGAAAAGATATGAAAGACATTTCAAAATGTCATATGGACGAACAATAAAAATAGGTATTCGTGTGATTAATGTACAATAAACACGAGTACTCCTAACTTATGCATACGTGTACGACGGTCCAGCTATAGGATGAATGCAGACGGATGTTGCTGGAATGTGACGACGGCCAGGATTGTGGCACCGATGAAACGCCGGTGTTCGGAGCGTTGGAGTGAGTGACTTCGTGAAGCAAAGAAACGAAAGTGGAATCGCTGGAATCCTTTTATTTGCGTTCAAGGCGATCCGTTTCTCGACAGAAAGAACCGACCCAGGCTCCGACTTTGTGAGGATTTCAATTTGTTTTGCGAAAAGATTTAGTTTGACATTGAGAGTGAAACACTTCGAAACGTGGCCGCTTTTGTGTGTTGCAATATTATGTGTGTGTGTGTGTGTGTGTGTGTGTGTGTGTGTGTGTGTGTGTTTAGTATGTGTGTGTCCCTTGATGATAGGAGTTGATGTGTAAAACAGATACAGTACATGCAATTCAACACCATGCCGACTGGGTGATGATTAGTGTGTGTGTGCTTGCGAGTGCATGTCCATGTGTGTGCTAGTGTATGTGCCAGTGTGTGTGTGTGTGTGCGTGCCAGTGTGTGTGTGTGTGTGTGTGTGTGCACTAAGTAAAGGGCATAACGTTCCAGCCAAACCGTCACTGGTTATTTGGGCCTAATGCCTAACCTTTACCATCCACCCCTCTGTGTAATAATATGAACTGTCAAAAATAGCACGAAGGTGGTGTTGGTAACATGATGTCTCTAGAGAGGTGGGTGAGGGGGTGAGGGGGTGAGGGGGTGAGGGGTGGTTATGGGTGCCAGGCATTCCATACAGGGCAGACAACCCTGGGCACTCCCAAGAGGATGGTGATTGGCCGGTTGGGAGGAGGAAGAGGCGGGGCTAATGTGAATGAGTGCACGGGAAAGAGTGCACGGGCTATGATTGCATTTGTCTGTGAGTGTCATTGTGTGTGTGTGTGTGTGTGTGTGTTTGTGTGTATGTTTGCATGTACTGTACGTACGCAATGTGATGGATACGTGTGTGAATTGCATGCACGGTTGTGTGCAACAGTGTGAGGCTGTGCAGGCGTAGGGATACGTGTGTGTGTGTGTGTGTGTGTGTGTGTGTGTGTGTGTGTGTGTGTGTGTGTGTGTGTGTGTGTGTGTGTGTGCAGCGGTAAGTAGGCCCCAAGCTGTAGTTAGTTCCTCCGCTTCCCACTGACATCCCACCTACTTACCTAGCAACACACGCACACTTCTCACATCACTGAACACGACTACAGTTCAGTGTGCAAATATTTATTAATTATTATAAATAATACAAACATTGATACATATGTTTATTGTATATATACATACTGTATATTCATATATTGTATATATATAGGCTTATATACTGTACATACACCAATATGTATATAAACAGAGAGATGTTTATACCATAGGATGTGAGAGAGATGAAGAAAATAACAGGGGAAATATGAATTGCCATGACAAAATTAAATCAGTGACCATTATTTATTATCAATATAAACTAGACAAAGGGGGAAATCCAGGTCAAAGGAAGCATCTCACTTTCTCACTTCATTCATTCTTTTATGTCTCAGCAGTGCACCTTTAGCCGTGGCATTCCAGTAAATCATAAAATGCAGAGAGAGAGAGAGAGAGAGAGAGAGAGAGAAAGAGAGAGAGAGAGAGAGCGAGGGCAGCGCCGTATCGTTATCAAGGTGAGCGGTGGCGGTTCATTTATGGGATGCGTCATCATCATGCCGTGTCGTCAAGCAGAACACACCAGGAGGGGTTAATGAAAGGGTGCGGGGGTCGTGCTGATCTAAGGCTGGGAAAGCAACCTTTGACCCCCCCCCCGTCCAAAGTGGCAACGGGCGGGGGGTGATGTGAGGTGACATACTTACGAAGAATATGCCTCCTTCCACTTTCCGGGCACGTCTGCCAGTCACCTTAGCAAACAGACAGTTATAATGATATAAGTATTTTGGAGCGTGTATCTGTTCTGAAGGTGATCTCAGGGGATCCCGACTGGATCACACAGCAAGCCGGCCTGCACGCGCTTCGTTGCTAGCCTTTGCCCAGCATGTGCCCGCTAAGCCAAAGGCCATTTGGCGGAAATTCGCCATTTGAGACGACGTGTGGCCTATACTTTACTTTGAAAATAAACAGAACGCCAGCTGCCCGTGGCATTAACAGTGACGCTAGCACGCATGCAGCTATTGGCTGTGATCCCATAGAGGTACGGTGTTAAGAAGCCTTCCCTCTTCCCTCGTGTGTTGGGTCCACCGGCAACCTATTAAAAGACTAAACGTTATATATACAGTCTGTGTGTGTTATATATATATGTGTGTGTGTGTGTTATATATATATATGTGTGTGTGTGTTATATATGCAGACAGGTAGACAAGCAGTCCACTGCTTCTTGTTGTTTTGTATATACTAAGACAGACAGGTGTCATCTGACTGCTGTCGTGTAAGTAGTAGTATTACCTCGTAAAGCTTTAATAGTATCATGTTGCTCCGATTGTTTTACTATCGTCCCCACACTAAGGGTGTCAGGAAACACCATAGATATCTTTTTTTATTATTATTTTTATTTTTGTATGTATTATTAGTTATTATTTTACATATAGTAATCCAAGAACTCTTGTACAGTATGTTTCAGTAATGGAGCTCCCCTGTCTGAGTTAAGGCTTGGCATGTGCGGCGTCGGGGTATGACCACACAACATGACGACATCGGCTCTACCAGGCAAAGTGATGAGTCAAGTACATACTTCCATTTCTGAGGTCACAACCATTTACTTTCCAGTCCAATCAAGGGATAGTATATGGAGAGAGAGAGAGAGAGAGAGAGAGAGAGAGAGAGAGAGAGAGAGAGAGATGGAGAGATGGGAGATGTAGATGGGTTGACATGGGAGAGTTGACAGGGCAGTTTCAAGGGAGAAGCAGTGATATTTATAGTGAGGGGAAGAGGCCAACCATGAAGCGGTCCTTTGGGAACCCCTCCCCTTCCTGACAGATATGATGACAGAGGGTCATGAGGGGCAAACCAGACCTGGACTGTATTCTAGCAGGCAGCTGATGGGCCCTTTTATATTTTTGGGTTGAAATTAGTGTGAAATCATGGTCATGGTCATACGTGTATGGAAGAAGCCATTATTATTCATCATATTATAATACATAATAATCATTCATATTCATGTCCTCCGTGCTTCGGAAATAGCGGATAGACATTTCCCGCTACTGTTTCCACTCAATTTCACCGGCTGACATTATGTGATTACTTGCTATTCACATGATAATTAATTGGAATTCATTGAGCCAATTAGAGACCATGATTTAATTGTAATGCGCAAAGTACTAGCAGATAGAACCCAAAAGCACGACTAGCAGATCGACAAGTTTTGAGGTAAGTCCAATTTACTTTTGTCAAAAACATGTAATGTCCCAATATGCAAACAAATAGTAATCCAAGAACTCTTGTACAGTATGTTTCAGTAATGGAGCTCCCCTGTCTGAGTTAAGGCTTGGCATGTGCGGCGTCGGGGTATGACCACACAACATGACGACATCGGCTCTACCAGGCAAAGTGATGAGTCAAGTACATACTTCCATTTCTGAGGTCACAACCATTTACTTTCCAGTCCAATCAAGGGATAGTATATGGAGAGAGAGAGAGAGAGAGAGAGAGCGAGAGAGATGGGAGATGTAGATGGGTTGACAGGGGAGAGTTGACAGGGCAGTTTCAAGGGAGAAGCAGTGATATTTAATAGTGAGGGGAAGAGGCCAACCATGAAGCGGTCCTTTGGGAACCTCCCTTCCTGACAGATATGATGACAGAGGGTCATGAGGGGCAACCAGACCAGGACTGTATTCTAGCAGGCAGCTGATGGGCCCTTTTATATTTTTGAGTTGAATTAGTTTGAAATCATGGTCATGGTCATACATGTATGGAAGAAGCCATTATTATTCATCATATTATAATACATAATAATCATTCATATTCATGTCCTCCGTGCTTCGAAAATAGCGGATAGACATTTCCCGCCTACTGTTTCCACTCAATTTCACCGGCTGACATTACGTGATACTTGCTATTCAACATGAAATTAATTTGAATTCATTGAGCCAATTAGAGACCATGAATGAATTGTAATGCGCAAAGTACTAGCAGATAGAACCCAAAGCACGACTAGCAGATCGACAAGTTTTGAGGTAAGTCCAATTTACTTTTGTCAAAAACATGTAATGTCCAAAAACGGGACATCAATCATATATGCAAACAAATCTGACAAGGGGCAAGCGGGGAATCCAAAAACTGGAAACAGGCAGGCAGGGTCAAAACAGGAAAGTCCGGCAGATACACGAATTGGAATGCAGGATAACTTAGCGAAAAAACACTCGGACGACTCCTTCTCGTCTGGGGTGTCAGGTGGGAGAGCAGGGGGGGGGGGGAACGCTGGTGGACGTTTCTGTTCTGAAGGGGCTGCAGGGATCGTACAGGGCTGGTCGCATTGCAGCCGATGGAATTCGGTGACAAGACTAGAGCCCAGGATGTCATACCCCCCCCCCAGAGGCGACCCAGGACCTCTCTTCTGGACCGTATACCTTCCAGTCGACCAGGTACTGTATGCCCCTTCCACGGTGCCGGGATCGCAGCAGATGCTGAACAGAGTGGGTGAGATCGCCATCAACGAGGCGGGGAAGCAGAGGAGGGCATTAGGGGGCTCTCCTGGACCGGCTTAATTCTAGAGACATGGAAGGTGGGATGAATACACATGGAGCGAGGGATCATCAACCAGGACAGGTTGATGATTCTCTGGATGGGGAAGGGTCCGATGAACCGGGGAACCCGTTTCTTCGATTCCACCCTGAGGGGAATATCCTGGGAATAACCAGAGGTGTCGTGGGGTGCAGAGACCTGTCGCTGCTTAGCGGACCATTGGTTACGGGCAGAGGAGCACAGGACGGTGGAGCGGGCCTGCATCCAAGTGTGCCGACACCGCTGAATGAATGCCTGAACTGAAGGGATGCTGGCCTCACGTTCCTGTTTGGGGAATGAGCGGTGGTTGGTAACCCCGGCAGCGTTGGAAGGGGGAGAGGCCGGTAGCTGAACTGGGCAGAGTGTTATGAGCGTACTCGATCCATAGGAGTTGCTTGGACCAGGAGGAAGGGTTGCAAGAGGTGAGACAACGAAAAACCTTCTCCATCTCCTGGTTCATGTGCTTGGCCTGGCCATTGGATTGGGGGTGGAATCCCGATGAAAGGCTGAGCTAAATGCCTCACCAAACGCCCTCTCCGCCGCGGAGGACCACCGGAATGGAGCACTCTGGGAGGTGAGAGATGTGAGGGGGGCTGCCACTGAACTGTAGTTCAGAATAAAACATCTATAGAAGTTGGCAAAGCCCAGGAAACTTTGAAGCTCCTTGGTTGGTGACTGCTCCGGTTTTGGCCAGATCCATCTGGATGTTACCAGGAGATATCGATGCACAGGTGTAAGGATTTGTCCTTCTTAAGAAGAAGAAGAACCCAGCCCAGCAGGAGAGCAGGACAGACGAATGATCCCAGCTGCCAGGAAATCATTAATATACTTCTCCATGGTCTTGGTTTCAGGAGCAGACAAGGAGAAGAGCCGACCCATAGGAGGAGAGGTGCCTTGGAGGAGGTCAATGACGCAGTCGTACGGGCAATGCGGCGGCAATGAGGTAGTCTGGCCTTATTGTTCTCCCACTCTCCCCCACTCCTGAAGACGCCCGTCAACACGGATTAGTGAGAGAGATAAGTGAATCAAGATCCGCTGGAAGATCTCAAACCTCCAGTTTGTCCTTGATGCGACTGGAGAGTCCCTAATAGAACTCCTCTAAAAGTGAGAAAGCATTCCACCTGCTCTCTGCCGCCACGGTACAAAACTTGATGGAGTAAATTAGCCACGGACCTTCCCTCCTGCGTGAGTTTGAACAACCCTTGAGCCTCTCTCCCGGGAGTGACGTGGTCAAAGTAAATTGCTTTGGATAAAAGCGTCTGCCAAATGCCCTAAATGTAAAAGTAAAAGTAAATTAAAGGACATTTTGCATTTCATTTGGAAATCAAGGTCCCAGAGTCTGGAGGAAGAGTGGAGAGGCACAGGATTTAGTTTTCCAGTAGGTCTTGGCACCTGCCCACACTGCCAAACGTACCAATACCTGGTTAATGACCATAGCATTACTGTGCTTGATTGGCCCAGCAAACTCGCCTGACCTGAACCCCATAGAGAATCTATGGGGCATTGTCAAGAGGAAGATGAGAGACACCAGACCCAACAATGCAGACGAGCTGAAGGCCGCTATCAAAGCAACCTGGGCTTCCATAACGCCTCAGCAGTGCTACAGGCTGATCAACGCAAACGGCCACTGTACGTTCTTAAGAGGACATCACGCTGTCAAATGGCCATCAGTTGGACTCTAACATGTGGGATTAGGTTGTAGTAATATCATGATATACAGTATCTTCAAGAAGATTTGGTCGTCTACTGTATATGTTGAATGTACGTAAGCTGTCCAATTTTCATGTTAGACTGCCAACATGAACTAAAGGAGCTGTATACCGGTTTCATCAGCGCTAAATACTGTTGTAGCAAATGCTACAACAACAAATACCAGATATTAATGAAAATATTGTGATGGTTCATTTTGTAAATGTCGCCCTGCTCTGTTACTGGTGTATTTTTGTATGGCTAAGGAAAATAAACAAAAGCAAACATGGACAGGAAATGACCAAATGCCAGGGGAGGAAGTCCCATTTATTTTGGATGGACTTTATACACCAGACTGTTGTTTCAGTTGGCCAACCTTCAAATAACCTTGTTTCCAACTGATCTTATGAGATACTCATTTGCATAAAGGCAATGTAATCTCTTCCTGTCGTCTGCCTTTTGTTTGAATTTCATCTATTCAGAGTGACATAGCGTTTGAACACCAGACACTAAGTCTTCAAATAGGATATCGGTACATCATCAACAACAACATAATATCTAGATTTACCAACAGGCTTATACGTGTGTCTCAAAACATGAGGGAGGAATACTAAAGTCTAATTCAAAATTAATTAAATTCAAACTTGAGTAGAATATTAATGGAACTGTTTTTCTTTTTTTCATAAGTATTAGTGATGAACACTTCACTCCGCCTTTGAAGAGTCGACAAACAGCACCTTGAATTGTTAGCTGACGTTTTTTATAATAATTTCTAGAACCAGGCCATGATAGGAGAGAGTTGTAGAGAGAGTGCTTGTATCCATGTGTTCAGTGTTATGTTTCTGAGACGTGTTGGCGGTGGAGCCGTGCTATGCTATTGATAGTGTGCAAATAAATCACAGGGCCTGATAATCCATGGGCTGGGAAGATTATGTATAAGCTCTGGTACATAGAGCACTCACACTTACCCCATGATCTGTTATTATTCATACATTCATACACTCTTATTGTTATTACGTAGTTTGTCTTGTTATTTGGCCTGAAGTACTGTAATTAATTTTGTATCATCTATATTCATCTATCTATCTATCTATCTATCTATCTATCTATCTATCTATCTATCTATCTATCTATCTATCTATCTATCTATCTATCTATCTATCTCTATATGAATATATCTATCTACCTATCTATCATATATATGATAGATCTATCTATTTATCATAGATCCATCTATCAATCTATCATAGATCTATCATATATATCTACTGTAGCTATCATAGATCTATCTTTCTGTCATAGATCTATCTGTCATATATCTATCTATCTATATATCTATCTGTCTATCTATATTGTATCTGTGTTAGTTACAAATAATTACAAATACATGTCATGATAATATTAAATTGACCACATTGACAATGCTGCCACACAGATACAGTATATAACAGTTTCTGAGAGTCGGGAAGTTGAATGAATGAGCGTCTGTCTGAATTTTCTGGGGACAGAATGGACACAGCCTGGCTGTCACACACACACACACACACACACACACACACACACACACACACACACACACACACACACACGGACACACACACACACACACACACACACACACACACACACACACACACACACACACACACACACACACACTGGGGTTAGAAGTGGTTTGAGGCTAACTATGGGTGAGTAATGTGTGAGTAATGTGTGTGAGGGTAGATCTCAGATGAATAACATGAATCAACGAAGCCAATATCATTTGTCCAAATTACTTCCTTGTACTGATTCTACTGAACAGCATTTAGCATTCCAGCATTTGAATGCCATGAATGTAAACTATGGCAGAACAGCACTTTGGTCTTTTGGAGTCTTTTTGGATGGTGGTGGTGATAACTGTCCAATGACAACAACGACACATTTCTCATCATGCTTGTAAGTTTGTTCTCCGATTGAACTGAACTGAAAACGATGGAAGTTCATGGAAATGACCAAATGATAGAAAACAACTTAGTTAGTCATACTGGGGGAACCCATGTGGGGGGGGGAGGGGGGGGACTCACAAGTGTGGGCTTGGCGGCCCGGGGTCCGGCTGGGTCCACCACCACCGCGTCCTCCCAGGGTCCTTTGCGCTCCCCGTTGGAGGAGCAATTAAGTGGGAGCTGCTCCTGGCCCTCCGCGCTCATCACCTGTACCGGCTCCAGACTCATTTTCACCATGGAGACGCGCACTTCCTCTTCCTCCTTGTTCCCCCGCTGTCGCCGCTGTCGCCTCTCCTCCGCCCTCCTCCCTCCTCCCTCCCCCGAAAACCACCCCCCCCAATAACTTCTTTGCAGACGTGTGTTTCGACCAAACTTCTTCAACGTCGAGACACCTCCGGAATGATGAAGTCACCTTTCGGTCAGATGCCGTCAGCTTCAATAGTCGGACAATGTGCCGTTAGGTCCACAATCCTTCATGAAGGTGATTGCACACTTCAGGTCGTTGCACAAAAACCATCCGCCAAATGGTTCTTGTTTTGCGTCCTCCTCCTCCTCCTCCTCCTCCTCCGTCCTCCTAGTTGAAGGAGTCGCTCAAGTCAAGTGGCAAATTAAGATACCCCCTCCAACACCCCCTCACACACTCACAGAACAACTTTCCGCAGCAAGCGTTGCCCTGTGTTGTCAACGGTTCAATGGAATTAACGTGCACACCCACTCACACACTCAATGCGTGGCCTCCAGCTGGAGCACACACACGTAAACACACACACACACACACACACACACACACACGCCGTCTGTGACACACGCGCCGGAGATGAGATTGTTTTGGTCTGGTCAGCGTCGAGTTATTCTGCGCTGTGGTATGAGTGTGTCTGTCCCCCCAGCTACCCCTCCCCCACCAGGTGGCTGTGTTTTCCTCTCTGTACTTCCGTTACAGAGTGTGTGTGTGTGTGTGTGTGCTCTCTCTCTCTCTCTCTCTCTGTCTCTCTCTCTGTTGCTAATATGCTTTCAAACACTCTCTCTCTCTCTCTCCCTGTCACTTCACCACGCCTCTAGTGCTCCTCACCCCTCTCTCTGTCTCTGTCTCTGTCTCTGTCTCTCTCTCTCTCTCTCTCTCTCTCTCTCTCTCTCTCTCTCTCTCTCTTGCCCGCTGAGCCAATCACAGGCTTGCTTCCTTATTCAGAGATCCCGCCTCCCAGTCGTCCCCTCTGCACCCCCATCCATGCCCCTTCCTCCCAAGAGGCTCATGGGACATTCATGGCACACAAGAGCACACCCCCACCCCCACCCCCACTCCCACAACACCACCAGCCACCAGCCACCCCCACCCCCCCCCCCTCCCCCCAAAGACACACACACGCACACGCACACACACACACACACACACACACACACACACACACACACACACACACACAGACGCACAGTGTGTAATCCTTCTGGATGGTGGTTGTGTTTGGAGCCATTCAGCAAGCTGTTCATATTTTCATATTTTCCTCACACCAGATAGCGCCGAGCATATTGCATGCTGGGAAAACAAAACAACCCAAAACAGTGGCATGTCCATAACTCAGCGTTTAGTGAGGGTGTGTGTGTGTGTGTGTGTGTGTGGTGGGGGGGGGCAGGGTCGATTAGCCTGAATTTAGGAAACAAACGCACTCACAAGCTAAGGTTGCATCCTCAGTGAAACACACTATGTGTTTGTAGTAGAAACAAGACAAAGCATAACACAAGAAAAATGTGTTATGTAATCTGTTCTAAAAGTATTGTCAGCTAGCCCATACAGATGAGTACAGAAGCATCGCCTTTAAATTGACTTCTGCCTTCTATAGACCCTTTTCACAGCAGGGACAACACAGGTGTAGCTTATAACATGAATTATAGGTGCGTTCAATTTAGATATGGCAGTGTACCAGCTCTCACTTGCGTGTTTGTACGTCTTGGAACTAAACAGTAGCACTTAACATTGTTTAGCATTATTGTATGTTCTTAGATGTTGGTAAAGCACTCAGAATGGCACTTCTGCTCTTATTCTAGTTATTATGCTGGCAACCTAGCAAGTATGTAAGTTGTTCTATTAACCTTGGAATTATGAATGCTTGAAACCTGTTCTATTCTTAAATTCTTAAATTAACATAGGTTTCACATTGCTTTCGCAATTTTGCTCAACTTACCTGGTTTTGTTGGTTGTTGGGCTTGTATATCTTCTCCTTATTTGTCAATATCAGGGGCATGGTGGTAATGTTCGTGTCACTAAGCTAACTAAGTCAAAGTAAAACATTTTACGACAAGGCTACTTTAGGACCTGCCACAGGTTGTAAAGACAGCTACTGTACACATACTGTACAAGACGATGAGACACGTATGACAGCTAGGTGCGGGACTGTGAGGAAATGGCTGTCACCGATTACATGAAAAGCCTATGTAGCTCAGACTGTGCCGATGTCGGTGCCGGTGTGATTAACACCACACACACACACATTCACTCAAATGTATGATGTTTTATTTATAACGGCACATTTCATCTGCAAAATGCTGTAATACAGTAGTCTCAGAATGTTGAATACATGCCACAAAAGCAAATAAGTGCATCAGAACAGAATAATTTCTTATACAAAGATAAATACTATCAACATTAATTTTGTATTTCCATGCTTTGTTTTCATTAACCCTCTAAGGCAGGGGTCTTCAACGTTTTTCAGGCCAAGGTCCCCCAAGCTGATGGAGAGATGGGCAGGGACCCCCTACTATATAAGTATATATAATTGTGTTTTATATTAAACTGGGCCGAGTGCCATGTATAAACATAGCTACCCTGTTATTGTGTATTCAATACTAAGCTATTCAAATAATACACAGGTTCATACATTCATGTTTTTATTTTAAACATGTGCAAGGTACAGGGTGGCCGTGCCACTGGCATTTCTAAACATACATCTTGCATACAACACTGAGCTGTTAGGGTGTGGTGGTGGTAAGACCCAGGCGCACAGCAATGGAGGAGGCGTAAGATCAGGTTCAAGCCCAGAGGGGCGGTTTAATAAAGTAACACAAAGGTCCAAAGTAACACAAAATGATTGCAAAAGGATTAGTGGGTGAACTAAATGTCGTCGTTTTTTTTATTTGTTATTTGTTCTTCTTTTCAATAATATTGCAGCGTGCGTCCTTGTGTCTGGGATCTTAGTCGTCAGCTGGGGACTGAACAGGCTCTCGGCCAATCACGGGGAACCTGACAGAGCCAGTCGTGGTAAAATGCCCGGCCTCCGTGATTTGGCCCAGCAGCGATAGGGGCGGGTCCTGCCTCTGAGTGTAGTACAGGTGGAGGGTCAGGTTGTAGGCTGGTCCCTTCTGTGAGTGAACCGCTGCCCAGCTGGAGAGGTCCTGTGTGTCGCTGAATGTGTGCGTTGCTGACCGAAAGATAACGTCTTCTGCCTCCGTTTATCCGTTCTCTGCAATATGTTGGATTCCATGTTCATTTTGATGTTAGCGTCTTCGCGAAACGATCCGATTCTTTGAACGGCCTTTGGTTACGAACGAAGGGAACCGAGTCGTTACGTCTTGGTGAGAGACGTTTCTTTTATCGTTCGGTTCAGCCGCTGCCCCTAAAATCCGCTCCCTTGACGTGAACACTGAGAAACATTGTATTTGTTCCCCAAGCCCTAATCCGTGAAGTAAGTAGTCTTGTTTGAGCCGATGTGGCTCATAGGCAGGAGCTCATCTCCTGTTTTTGTCAAAGCAGCTCAGGTGATTTTTCTCTATTTATTTGACTCTGTTTTTATAATACTTGAAATATTGTTCAGAAGTAGTTTTACTATTTATTCTTAAAAATTCTCTCGTGTGAAACGTTTTTTGTTTTGTTGTTTGATTTGCACTAAAATCTGTTTTGCACAAAAGTTTATTATACTAAATAAAAAGTTTTCTAATATTAAGAGTTGCATGAATTCATTCAAGGCAAGGCAACTTTATTGACATAACACCTACAGAGGGGTTCTTGTTCTTGATTTGTTTTGTTACTGTTTTTATTGTGTTTTTCAAATTGTATGTAAAGCACTTTGGGTCAACTTCGTTGTTTTTAAATGTGCTATATAAATAAAGTTGGATTGGAGGGTACATTCAAAGTAGTAAATTCACTGACATGAATGACATGATATGGCGCCAACTTGTGTCATGTTTACAATGCAGATCATTGACATTAAGGTCTGGCAATACAGTCAATCATTATCCTTTAATACAGTCAATCATTATCCTGGTGATTATTTATCAGATAAACCTAGTAACCCCGCCCCCTAAAAAAACCACTTTTGAACGGCTCTTTTGAACGGCTCTCGGAAAGGAATGGAGTCATAAGCTCCCTTCAAAGAGCCGTAATTCCCATCACTACAGGCAACAAACGACCTTGTTGGCCCTCACACTGACCCTTTCATTTAAAAAAATATATAATATCACATGACAAGTCTGTGACCAATAAAATGAGGGCCTGAACTTCTGGGCGAGGGGGAAGGAGTCACCACTCACATGCGGTAACCTAATCAGCTGATGTATTGATACCAGACCAGTCAAGAGCACAATGCAAACGGATCAATCTATGTTGACTTCAATCTCATAATCGATCGATACAACAAAAAAATATTTATTATTTTATATTTTTCTATATTAATGTAATAGATGATATTTTACTGAATCTTTTACTGGGGCACAGCAAAGCTTTACTGGGGGTGCAAAGCTTTACTACACGTGCCCCAGTAAACTGGAGTCTAGTGACGCCCCTGTCATAGAGAAGCCCGGTGTTTATATACAATATATAACATGTGTGCGTACAAATCCTCATATGCATATAATTATGTACGTTGTGATCTTTTTGTGATCTTTCTCTTCTGCGTTTGGTGCGGTTAACTGCGCAACGACTCCTCGTCATCTCTAGCTTTGGAGCTTAAATATTATGCAGACCAGTGCCGCTTTCTGCCCCCGAGCTGCGTGCGCATCTTGATCAGTGATGACGTCGTCGCACAGAAGCCCGTCTTCTTGCTCACTGAAGCGCTGAAGCTTTTCCCTCCAAACATTAGTTGGGTGCTTTGACCTGAATTCAATCTTTGTTCTGTTTTTTTGCCAATTAAATTCTTGGACCATACAGAGACGATCTGACGCAGCAGACTTGGACACGCACACAACAGACGGCAGCACAGGAGATAAGCATGCGATTAAAGCTGAGGTATTGATAGTGTTTTATCAAAGTTAAATGTGATGCTGGAGGGCAATTAAAAGCCCGTCTCCATGTGGAAGCTGAAGTCAGAAAGTGGAACTTTAGAATGACAGCATTTCCCCCTCAGATGTCTACAATGGGAAGAAAACTTTTGTCACGAATCACTTTTGGCCCATAATAATCTGGCCTGTAAAGCCTTTTGAGACTCTCTCTCTCTCTCTCTCTCTCTCTCTCTCTCTCTCTCTCTCTCTCTCACCTATCGTTCACCATAATTTGGAATCGGGATCGATTGATAATTGATTCTATTAATTAAAATGGATTCTGAGTCAGTACCCCTCCTTTAATCAGGTTGTTAATAAATGGGACTCCCGTGGTCCTCCGCGACCATGCGACAGTTATCTCACACTGACCTCTAGTGGATGTTTGGAGAACTGTGCCAAATGACCTTTACTTGCTTAGTGCAGTACTTTCAGTAGTCTCTCTCTCTCTCTCTCTCTCTCTCTCTCTCTCTCTCTCTCTCTCTCTTCTCTCTCTCTCTGCCCCCCCCCCCATGTGGATGGTAATGTGGTAATGATATTTGTCCATGTAGTTATGTAACAGCAAATCTATGTGTTGATAATTAATGTTGGACTCATACACGGTTAACATTGATTTGTGTAATTAGAACACAAGTTACAGTTGCTTCATTCAATTTATCAAGTGAAACACTGGACTGACACTGGGTTGTGTGTGCGTGCGTGCGTGCATGTGTGTGTATGTGTGTGCATGAATATCCACATGACCACATGTACCTGGGGTTTTGGCATGGCCCAGTTGCCATGAGAACGGGGTGAGGGTTGACATCACCGTTTTATTCTGACGTCAACGCTCGCCGGTGACTCATATGGTTCTACGGTTCCCATATGGTTCAATTGGGTGCATATCAAATGAAACATACACCCACCAAACATGTTTTTTACATCCATGTGTTTTATTCTATGTAATAAAAATAATTACATCGCCTTTGTTCTAGGAGTCTTACGACATTCCAAAAAACGGAACTCCAAAAAGAAAAAATTATGGGACAGAAAGACATTTCACATAAACATCATAAATACAAGTCTATGAGTAGAATTATATTGCACAACCAAGCACATTATTCCCTGTTCAGTGGTTAAAGGAGGAGCCGTGGTCGACCCCCTATGACGGCGTCTACCGTGTACAGCCAGCACTTTGGGTCGAGAGGAGGACATTACAGCATATAGGAAGTGGGGTTAAAGAGTTGGATTACACTAGCTTAGACGCTTCTCACAGAGGCAATGGCGTCGTCGGACAAACACAGGGGTCGCTCATAACACTAATGACGGGTCTGCCCCGGGTTATGTACCAGGGCAGCACGGCTAGCCAACTAAACTAGTGGAGATGAGTCTACTAGCCGTGCTGCACTGGTACATACAAGTGACAGATCCGTCATGTGTTTGTCCTACGACGACGCTTCAGTGAAAAGGGTCAGGTTGAAGGGCTCCTATTATACCACCGGGTGTGAGTGTGATTAGCCATTGCGAGCCGTTTCAGAATCGCTGGCCGATGACATCACAAGTGGGAGTGTCCACCCCCGATGTATGCTGGATAGATCTGCCCTACACCTGGCGGTAGGAGCCCTTTAATGTACCATGGCTGATGATGAGTCATGGTCAAAATATACTTTTGCTTCACTTTTCATCTCGTGTGATCAAAATCTAATGGCGTCATTAGGCCTGGCCACTCATAATTAGGATTAGGATTTATTCGTGGTTCATTTGATTTGCCATAGTAGCAGTGGAGTAATCAATATTATTCTCAAATTGTAATGTGTGGTACACCCGAACAAAGAAACAAACACGTGTCTGTCTGAGTGTTTTTGTTGTTGTTGTTGTTGTTCATATTCAACCACAGGGTGGCAGCAAACGTCTCTTTGAGCCGTTTATTTTTAAAAGTGATATTGCTAGGTCACTTTTATAACACACCAAAACTGACATTTAAGAGTTCTATCATAGTTCCATTTCCACAAATAATCGACCACAAATATGTGCAAAAAGTGAAATGAAATCAGATTTTAGACAATCCAACAAAAAAGGAAGTTTGCTATCCAATACAAACATTATAGCCTACCAGGGCACACACACTCCTGTTTTTAAACCTAGATACGTGGTGCCTTCTAATTATCAAACTATCCATCCTTATTTATCAATTTTAACAACACGCAAACACAAAATGTAAATAAGGGTTAAGAGCATAAAACATATTTCCCTTTTCTGTTTATCTATGAGCCACCATGTCTAAGGGGCTCTTCCTGTCATTCAACATTCATTATGTAAGTCTCACTGTCACATGAACACAGCATAGTCCATATCAGATAAATGCAGCCGCTATAAAAGGAACATTCAACAGTATTTCACCTGAAGCAGTAGCCTGGCCTTTGGCAAAGTTAAAAACTTTCTTCTTGAATGACTGAGGTGACTCAAACAAAATGAACCTTTGTTAAAACAAACACTACACTATATATTGTACAGTGTTGAAAATAATAATAATAATAATAATAATAATAATTCCAAATCACTTTCACAGATTAAAACTAAACAAAACAGGAATGATTCAAAATCTATTCATTGGCCAAGTAACTCACATTCTACCACTTTAAGGATGCTGTGACACGTAGCGGTTTTCTTCACAACTTCAACACAAACAAACATATATGTCCCTGCTGCCTTTTCTTGTGACCGGGAACGTTTCCAATCCCAAACCGATCGATGGATTTTTGCGAGAAAAAAAACCATCCGTAGGCCGATGTGAATATGTCGTCTACTGGCAACAGTGGGGCTATAGCATGAGGAAACGTTAACAGCACGGCCCACATCAAGAGAGACAGTACAGATACCAGATTACCAGCGGACCACGAAAGCAAGTGTATCTGGATCATGGATAATACTACTGCATCGGTATGAGGGGGCGGGGGGGGGATACACGAGTAGGTCTATTCAAAGGGTTTAGCTAGATCGAGGCATCTCTGTTTTTACATTAACAATACAACAAGCCGGACACATCACAGGTAAATGCGTCGGAAAAAAAGTCCCCAGACTTTTAGGCCGCTACGCGGTAGCATTAGCAGGCACTCAGTTTCTCCTAATCTCTCTCAAGCTCACGCACACACACATGCACGCTCACACATACACACACACGCGCACACACACACATGCACGCTCACACACACACACACACACACGCACACACACAATCCTGGTACACAAACGTGATTAGATCATGTTATCCATGTCGGCCTACATATAGAAATATCATCACAACCACAGACCGACGGCTGTTAAGCGGCGAGTGAGGGGGGATGTTTTCATCGGTCGGACAATTGGAGCGTGTCTGTCAACAACATGAACGCATAAACCGAATAACACACGTCTGCAGCCCCGCAGATGCAGAACACACAGACACCTTCCACATACAGACCGACACACACACACACACACACACACACACACACACGCACACTGGTACAACACGCATGGCACAAGCACCCACTGCACTGGCTTTACACACACACACACGAGGTACACGAGGCCCCTCTGATCCGTCCATCATCGAAGCGTTTACGCTCTTAGGACGAGGCAAGAGAGGGGGGGATAGCGGTGAAGCGATGGATAGTTGGGGGAGGGCGGGAGGGAGGGAAGGAGGGCGGGAGGCGGGGTCGTAAAGGAGATTCTGATTGAGCGCCATTATCTTTTTCTTTTTAATTTCCTTTCCTTTTTTGCAACGAAAAAACAACACGTGTTTCCCGATGGTGTGTGTGTGTGTGTGTGTGTGTGTGTGTGTGTGTGTGTGTGTGTGTGTGTGTAATGGCTGCCATCTCCCTTGTCATCTCCCTTGGTCTCCTCACCCCCCCGCTCCGGCCCAGAAGCGTTTGTAACCGTATATACATCCAGTCCACCATCATAACGCCACACTGAAACACACACACACACGCACACACGCACACACACACACACACACACACACACACACACACACACACAGTCAGAAAACTCACAGTATACCTTTTCTCTCTCTCTCTCTCCACACACACCACAATAAGTGCTTTACTCTTACCCCTCCCCTCCCCTCCCAAAAACCCCCTGGACACAAACACACACTCACACACACACACACACACACCGCAC
>PIJE02001974.1:45552-60552 GCA_002895965.2 Coryphaenoides rupestris | reverse complement strand
CTATGTCTATGTCTCTCTATCCCCCCCCTCCCCTCGCCCTCCATGCCTGCTCTATGTCTCTCCTCTTCACCCCCTCTCTCCCTCCATGCCTGCTCTATGTCTCTCTCTCCCCCCTCCGTCCCTCCATGGCTGCTGTATGTCTCTCTCTCCCCCCTCCCTCCCTCCATGCCTGCTCTATGTCTCTCTCTCCCCCCTCCGTCCCTCCATGCCTGCTCTATGTCTCTCTCTCCCCCCTCCGTCCCTCCATGCCTGCTCTATGTCTCTCTCTCCCCCCTCCCTCCCTCCATGCCTTGACTGTATGTCTCTCTCTCCCCCTCCCTTCCCTCCCTCCTATGGCCTGCTGTATGTCTCTCTCTCCCCCTCCCTCCCCCTCCATGGCTGCTGTATGTCTCTTCTCTCCCCCCTCCCTCCCTCCATGCCTGCTCTATGTCTCTCTCTCCCCCCCCCTCCCTCCCTCCATGGCTGCTGTATGTCTCTCTCTCCCCCCTCCCTCCCTCCCTCCATGGCTGCTGTATGTCTCTCGCCACCAGGCTCCCTACTTTGACGTAGAGCTGCTGGAACTCCTCCAGGTTGAGGATGCCGGAGGGGCAGTCCTTGAGGAAGCCCTTGTACCACTGCTTGAGCTCCGCCTCGTTGAACTCGGTGCTCTTGGTCAGGTCGTCCAGGACCTCCGGGGCCAGCTTGCTGTTGTGTTTCCCCATGGCCTCTTCACCCTTTCTGGGGAGGAGGAGAGAGAGAGAGAGAGAGAGAGAGAGAGAGGAGAGAGTGTTGGAGGGGTGGAGGGTGGGTCAGCACACCTGGGGTGAAACAACAAGGGAGGTTGAATATCGCGGTGAACACAGGAGCTAGATGGTTAGCGCAGATCTTCAGTACTCGTCCCGATACGGCGTCTGGACCTCATCAGAGCCCTCCTCACGTCGCGCTCGGTCACAGAGAGAGTGTGCGCTCATCCCTAGCAATGGAACTCACTTCAGCTCACTACGGTTCCCGCTAATGACGTTGTTGCTAGCCGCGAACCGATAGAATAAGATCGTCCGCTGTATTCCGTGATAGTCCGTAGCCCCTTGCCATAGGCGTCTGGTGCTCCACGCTGCTCCATCTGCGACTCCATTCACTCCAGTCTCTGTACCTCCTCTAAGGTTGTGCCCTTTGGTGTGCCTTGGACACAAAATGTTTAGTAAACCACAGCACTCTACACAATAGAACAGTTGGGGAAATATTTTTAAAGATATTAATCCACTGTATATACAGTATGCACTGTATATCTATTTACAATATACCGTATATACGCCAAGTAATTTCTAATTTCCACGACTCCCATCTTGTGTGTGTGTGTGTGTGTGTGTGTGTGTGTGTGTGTGTGTAACTGGAAGGGGGTCTTAAGGTTATTGGTGACATTTGAGCAGTAAAACCGCCCCATACGCCGGACCCTGACACGACCAGAGTTTCCGGGTCGTAACACGGAGCGCTGCGGTGTTGGTCGTGGTGAGTTGTAACACTGGAGTCAAGCTTCAACGCTGCTGTTATCGTCCACCTTCTACAAGTCCCGCTGAAAACTGTCCGATCGTGGAAATTAATTCGTTTATTAGCCTTCAAAGATACAGTAGCTATGTATCTTGGGTGCTAATGAAAGGTGTTATTAAAATCATTATATTATAATTTTATATTATAATTTTCATTATAATAATTGATAACTAAATAATAATTTGCTTTAACAAAATTGTCACCGAAAGGTTACACAAGATATTAATAAAAACAGAGTGCATTTTAAAATCGGAATTCATAAATTATTTAATTCCGTTCCATTCTAATCAGTTAATTAGTTCCTTATGATTTATGATTGATTTTTTTTAAGTGATGTCAAACGTTGAGTGGTACACTAATGACAATAATGTAAGTAGATTCCAAATGGATCAAAAATAAATTAATAACATCAGACGCCTATGGCAAGGGGCTACGGACTATCACGGAATACAGCGGACGATCTTATTCTATCGGTTCGCGGCTAGCAACAACGTCATTAGCGGGAACCGTAGTGAGCTGAAGTGAGTTCCATTGCTAGGGATGAGCGCACACTCTCTCTGTGACCGAGCGCGACGTGAGGAGGGCTCTGATGAGGGTGAACACCGGGGAAAGCTGCAGGTCCAGACGGCGTATCTGGACGAGTCCTGTGAAGACCTGCGCTAACCATCTAGCTCCTGTGTTCACCGCGATATTCAACCTCCCTTGTTGTTTCACCCCAGGTGTGCTGACCCACCCTCCACCCCTCCAACACTCTCTCCTCTCTCTCTCTCTCTCTCTCTCTCTCTCCTCCCCAGAAAGGGTGACGAGGCCATGGGGAAACACAACAGCAAGCTGGCCCCGGAGGTCCTGGACGACCTGACCAAGAGCACCGAGTTCAACGAGGCGGAGCTCAAGCAGTGGTACAAGGGCTTCCTCAAGGACTGCCCCTCCGGCATCCTCAACCTGGAGGAGTTCCAGCAGCTCTACGTCAAAGTAGGGAGCCTGGTGGCGAGAGACATACAGCAGCCATGGAGGGAGGGAGGGAGGGAGGGGGGAGAGAGAGACATACAGCAGCCATGGAGGGAGGGAGGGGGGAGAGAGAGACATAGAGCAGGCATGGAGGGAGGGAGGGGGGAGAGAGACATACACAGAGAGAGAGGAGGGGGAGAGAGAGAGACATACACAGCAGAGAGAGGAGGGGGAGAGAGAGACAAGAGACAGAGAGGGAGGGAGGGGGAGAGAGAGACATAGAGAGAGAGGAGAGAGAGGAGGGGGAGAGAGAGACAAGAGAGGAGAGGAGGAGGGGGGGGGAGAGAGAGCAAGAGAGGATGGAGGGAGAGAGGGGGGAGAGAGAGACAAGGAGAGGAGAGGGAGAGAGGGGGTGAGAGAGAGAATAGAGCAGCCATGGAGGGAGGGAGGGGGGAGAGAGAGACATAGAGCAGGCATGGAGGGAGGGAGGGGGAGAGAGAGACATAGAGCAGGCATGGAGGGAGGGAGGGGGTGAGAGAGAGAGGGGGATAGAGAGACATAGACATAGAGATAGAGTGAACGGGTGAGCGCCATAGAGGAGGGATGGAGAGAGAGGGAGAGGAATGTAGGATAAGATGTAAGGACATTTGGGTGAAACAGAGGAATAAAAAAAAAAGCTAATTCAAATGCTTCCTTGATTCTTCCTCAGTTTTTCCCGTACGGCGACGCATCCAAGTTCGCCCAGCACGCCTTCCGGACATTCGACAAGAACGGCGACGGCACCATCGACTTCCGGGAGTTCATCTGCGCGCTGTCCATCACGTCACGGGGAAGCTTCGAGCAGAAGCTCAACTGGGCCTTCAACATGTATGACCTGGACGGAGACGGCAAGATCACACGCATGGAGATGCTGGAGATCATCGAGGTGTGTGTGTGTGTGTGTGTGTGTGTGTGTGTGTGTGTGTGTGTGTGTGTGTGTGTGTGTGTGTGTGTGTGTGTTGTGTTTGTTGTTGTTGCGGAGGGGATGTGCAGTGTGAGTTGTGTGTGTGTGTGTGTGTGTGTGTGTGTGTGTGTGTGTGTGTCAAAGAGAGAGAGAGAGTTCTTCGATATTTTTTTAAGTTTCTCAGTTTCATCTTGTGTTGTGTGTTTGTGTGTGTGTGTGTGTGTAACTGGAAGGGGGTCTTAAGGTTATTGGTGACATTTGAGCAGTAAAACCGCCCCATACGCCGGACCCTGACACGACCAGAGTTTCCGGGTCGTAACACGGAGCGCTGCGGTGGTGGTGAGTTGTAACACTGGAGTCAAGCTTCAACGCTGCTGTTATCGTCCACCTTCTACAAGTCCCGCTGAAAACTGTCCGATCGTGGAAATTAATTCGTTTATTAGCCTTCAAAGATACAGTAGCTATGTATCTTGGGTGCTAATGAAAGGTGTTATTAAAATCATTATATTATAATTTTATATTATAATTTTCATTATAATAATTGATAACTAAATAATAATTTGCTTTAACAAAATTGTCACCGAAAGGTTACACAAGAAAATCATTAATTAAAAAACCAGAAGTGCCATTTCAAAATCGGGAATTCATAAAAATTCGAATTTTAATTCCGGTTCCACTCGTAATCAGTTAATTAGTTCCTTATGATTTATGATTGATTTTTTTTAAGTGATGTCAAACGTTGAGTGGTACACTAATGACAATAATGTAAGTAGATTCCAAATGGATCAAAAATAAATGAATAAATGCATTTATTTATTCAATTAGGTTTGTTTTCATTTGATGAAATGATCTATGAACCATTGAAGAGTCAATTTAATTAATGAATATCATTATTTAGTTCTCGGGTTAGAGGTTGGGTTTGGCTGCAGACAACACACAGACACACAAACTCTCTCTCCAGTGAAAAGGCTGAAAGTCTGTCTGACAGTATGTCTGTCTGACAGTGACATGCAAGAATGGAAGTCTAAGCCTTTCTCATAATGATCGACAGGCCCACTAAACCCCCTGTGAATCACTGACACACACACAACGCACACACACACGCACACGCCACCACACACACACACACATAGTTTTCGTAGGGATTCATTCAGAAAAAGTTTGTGAATTCTTTGGCGTCACTCTGTCTGTGTTTGTTTGCCCTTACTTACACACAGAATAAGTACAGCAAATGAAGGTGCTGACCAAGTCAAGTGGCTCGACCACCAGTCAAGCAGAAGGTTAAAAGTGGATTAATCCTGGGTTTCATTTCCGAGGATCTATTTTCATGGCATATGCCCGTTGAGAGTTCAAAATGAATACCTTGTGGCTCCCAGATTTAATTGGAGTTATCTGGTAAGGTCTGATAAATGAGACCTTTTTTTAGACGGTGGTTGGGGGGGGGGGGGGGGGGGATTAGTCAGCGGTGATTGATGAGACTCATTCAAGAAAAAGATGTTAAAAAACCCAAAATAATTGAAAATAAATCAAATTATCTTCTGCTCCGACTTCAAGATTCAACATTCAAGAAGTTTAATGGTCACATACACATACAGGATACGCAGCGAAATGAAAACTCAACTTCCACGGCTTTGTATAAAGTGTTGCTTATCTCGCAGTCTCCGAGCACATGGGCTGTGTGTGTGTGTGTGTGGTGTGTGTTGTGTGTGTTGTGTGTCATGTGTGCATGCGTGTGTGGTTTTGCCATTTCCTACTGTATGTGTGTTCCCATGCTCTATGCTGTGTGATGTGTGCGTGTGGCTGTGTTAGATGTTTAAGAGCGTCTATCGAGAAAAAGATGAAGACAGATTAAGCCTTGCCCAAGGATAGCTAACCAAAGTGCCAGCCGAGGGCCTCCGTGTCCTCCCTCAACCTGAGATGTTCCAGTGTTACTTCATTTAAAGAGTAACCAAGCACTGACACCAAACCACACGGAAGATAGGGCTTCAACCATCATGACTGATGATTATGATTATTTTGCCTGATAGTGTGATTGCGATTATTCATTGTGATGAACAGATTATTGATTCGAAATCCATCATGATAAATCAAATGCTGAGTTGTAACTGTTTGCACTTTGATTTTAATGTAACAATCGACATAATTTGATTTACTTATCGTTTTTGAATATATTAATTGCTTAGACAATTAGCTAATGGCAGAAGCCAAAACCACGATTTCCAATATGTGATTAATTATGCAGCCCTAATGGAAAAGCGTCCATGTAGTTAGATTTTTTGAGCGATCCTCTTAACTTAAAAAGAAATGCGATCGTGTAAGAAGAGAAGAAGAGAAGGGTTGCAGGCGTGGATGCTCATGTCAGCGACAAACAACGCAGCTTTTTATTGGCGATCACAGCACTGCGGGCGAAACCTGATGTCACCCATTGTGCTGCTGTGGAACTAAAAACCCCTTCCAGCTACCTCTCTCTCTCTCTCTCTCTCTCTCTCTCTCTCTCTCTCTCTCTCTCTCGTCCAGACGATGTGGTATGGATCGATTGACCCCAGGCAACATGGTCACCGCGAGCAACGATGACATGACGATGACTACTCGGCACGCAGATTCCAGCAGACAAACAGCAACGCAGGATAACACGCCCGCATTCTTGTGTCAACACACACACACACACACACACACACACACACACAAACAATTAATATGCATCACACACACCATTAGCCAATCCACTGGGGACAAGCATGCAAAATCAGTTCGGAGGACAAAATCTCTTTATCCTCAGTTTTTCTGTCTCTCTCTCTGTCTCTCTCTCTCCCTCGATCTCTAAATTCATCTTGTGTGTCTCCAACTCCGTCTGAATGCCTCTGCGTCACACTACACCTGTTCTTTGTGGAACGCGGGGTCTCCGAAGAGCAACCACTCAGTGACTCCCCCCACCGCCCTCCACCCGCGGTCCTGCGAAAGCTAATAATGAAAAAGTGACAAAGGGTGTGTGGGGGAAAGGACGTCGCTAAAGGAGATTGAATTGGCCTCGGTGGTTAAAAAAAAGAGAAAAGAAAACTATAGAAGTCAAAGACAGATAGGGAGAGAGAGAGAGAGAGAGAGAGAGAGAGAGAGCAAGATGACTTAATCTCGTTTCACACCGAGAGAGAGCAAGGAGCAAGGTGGAACAAAACTGCACTTTTCAGAATGTCTCGGTGTTGGTGTGAATGGTCTAGTCTAGGTCTAACATGTCAAAGCATAAAAATGTAAACTCGTCTCTAAGCCAATCAGTGTCCAGTGCTGTTGACTGACTGCTATCAGACTGAAGCACACAATTCAGTCGCACTTCACAATTCAGTCGCGCATAATTCAGTCGCACTTCGCACTTTACTTTAGTTCTTTCAACACCATAGTTCCCAGCAGAGTGGCTGGCAAGCTGATTGAGCTGGGTCTGAACACACCCCTGTGCGCCTGGATCCTGGACCCACTTCACTTCAGAAAACAGTGTCCGAAACCGCTTGAGCACTTTTCTGTTGCGTTGGGGAACTTTGCCTTTTAAACCGGCTTTGTATCATTCCAATGTGGACAGCATATGCAAATGAACAATGTTTACCTTTCCTCCATGTTACCTGGACGCATATCTCCCCGCTATATTTGTCCACTTGATGGCGTGTTTCGCATCATCCGATGACATCGCAGATTTTTACATCTGCGCTGAGCTGCGGCCCCAGAGACACAGAGAGCTTCGTCAACAACTGCAGGCGTTTTTCACGCTTTATCCCTCATGCTGTGGATAGTTAGAGATAAGGTGGACAAACGGCAAAGTTATCCACTTCCAGGGAAGATGTGGGGAAAAGGCAGGCATTACTGTGCATTTCCACGTGTTTGGTTCCTTCCTAAAGTGAAGCGGAGGTTAGACGTGTAATACCAGATGAGCAAGGCAGGAGAAACCATAGGAAAGGGAAAAGTGTTTGCTCGTCGTTTCATTTGGGGGAGACGACAATACGTAAAACCGAATTATGCAGACGGCGGCCATTGATAATATGATTGCTAATGCTGTTGTATGTCGAAATGTGTGTTCCTGCCATTCATTAGTGGACCCTAATTCCTTGACATCATTGTGTGATGTATCACGGCCAAAACAGTGAGAGCTAAAGACAGAGAAGTGAGTGGAGCAGGAAAAGTTGTTTTTTATTCACTGTGAAGCGATATGTGTGTGTGTGTTGCTGTGTAAGTTAGGGCTGAACAATCAATCGAAATATTATTGAAATCACAATATGGCCGAAGGTCAATATCTGAATTGCATGTGTTTGCAAAAGGGTAAAATGTGTACATGTACGTTAAACCCCATTATAAATTAAGTACTGTAGTGCTGCAAAGATTCCCTGCCTACATATCTTTTCTTGATGATGAGCTTTTCTTGGTGAGATGAGCATCACCAAATGAAAGCACCTGTTGGATGACATATTTATGTAACTAAGCAGAGATAAAGAAACGTAAGGCTGCTCTCCACAATGCGGAAAAAATGGCCGATCCTATGGCTGACTTAAGCGATTAGGGCTGAAGGCGGCTCCGACTTTGGATGTTAGGTCAAGAGCAAGAAAAGGGACCAAACAGACTTTTCAGGACTGCGAATCCAACAGTAGAGTCTATCATGTGCGTTGTACCCCCTGTGTGTTCCTCGTCACCATGATATGGGACCACTGACCCCGACGGCAAGGCAAGACTAAACGCTAGGACCAGTCCTGTAGTGTGTACTGCAGAGGTCAGCCGCGACTATAAAAGCCTTTAGAGAACGGGGGACTCAAGCAGCATTATGAGCACATTTCACATGGTGCAGGTTTTTGTCGACTTTATCACCAATTCAACAGAACACTTAACACAAAGACCCGGAGCAATACAAAATGGACTCATCTTGAGTGCGCTATTCATCAGCGAGAATTTATCTTCAACTTCGTGTTCTTTGTGTGTGTGTGTGTGTGTGTGTCTTCTGTAAAGCACGATGAGGTCATTGCAGTAACAGTAACAGTCCCAGACCGTAAAAGAGCAGCAGCAGGGTGGGTTCCTTGGTAATGACCACGGTGTGCCGGGTGAGAACCCACATTAGCCGCCATTACAGACGCCGCAATTACGGTAAAGACGAATTAACCTGCCTACTTTGATATCTCTGCTGTATCTGAATAGACAGGCTGGATGTTCAAATCTTACTGTACTGTCAACCATATGTTGTGTCTCTGTGCAGTCTCTATAGGCACTCTCTCATACAATAAGTACACTTTTTACAAAAGCTAAATGCCCTAAATGTAAATGTAAAGCACTTTACTATGCTCCGCAAGCTGCTTAGAAAACTCATCCATGTCCCTAAATTAACAAAAGCACGCTATTATACTGAGGGTTGCACTGGATTTAGTAGCCTATAGATGTGTGTGTGTGTGTGTGTGTGTGTGTGTGTGTGTGTGTGTGTGTGTGTGTGTGTGTGTGTGTGTGTGTGTGTGTGTGTGTGTGTGTGTGTGTGTGTGTGTGTGTGTGTGTGTGTGTGTGTGCGGGCACAAATGTTTGATGGGCCCCTAGACAACTTGGTTTGGTGGCCCAGCTTTTTTTCTTTCTATACCTTACAGGACATACTGTATACAGAATAGTTCTCATTCAATATGGACAGCACTTTACCTCATTTGAAAATGAAAATGAACCATTGTAAGTAACCATTATACCTTGACTAAAAGCCTTAACATATCTGATATTAAATGGAAAATAAAGCAGCCAGAGCGTTTTTAGCTGTGTTATAATGATACTGATGTTTAACGTTGTCCTCTCACTCTCATTGCTCCTGTCTCTTTCCTGACTCTCTCTCCTGCTCTACTCCTCTGCTCGGGCTGTTATCTCATCTTGCTGAATCATTTTGCCCAATGAAATTAATGTTAACAGCGTTTTTCATCCTGGTTTTGTGTGGAGAAAAATGTGTCAATCGCTGACACACTTCTTAATAGTAACGCCGTCCTCTCTTCTTCTTTTTTTTCTCGTTGTCGCTTGCTGCACCCACTTCTGCCACTTCTGTTTCATTCATTTTGGCCGCCTAGCTTACAGTTCAAGGTGAACGTTAACGTTAGGAATGCGGCGTCGGGGGATGAAGGGGCGCTGTAACACGGACTGCTGCTGTATTTAACGTATCATTTTGTTTGGGTTTAAAAAAAAGGTAAGTGACATTGGGTAATCCGGCCCTGTGTGAGAATATATGTGTGTGTGCCTGCATGCGTGTGTGTGTGTGTGTGCACGTGCGTGAGAGAGTGGAAACAGTCCATTGAGCACAAGCAGCTATAGTGGGAGAATCAATAGCATACTAGTCCAATGTGTATGTTTGTGTGTGTGTGTGTGTGTGTGTGTGTGAGTTAGTGAGAGAGAATGAGAGAGAGTGAGTGACTCAGTGTCTATGCATGCCTTGTCCATCTCTGTGTGTGTGTGTGTGTGTGTGTGTGTGTGTGTGTGTGTGTGTGTGTGTGTGTGTGTGTGTGTGTGTGTGTGTGTGTGTGTGTGTGTGTGTGTGTGTGTGTGTGTGTGTGTGTGTGTGTGTGTGTGTGTGTGTGTGTGTGTGTGTGTGTGTTAGCGTGCATGTGTGCATGTGTGTGTGTGTAGTGTGGATAGGCTTAAATCTGAGTGGTCATCATGGGTGGCTAGCCACCAACCCATCCAGTCAAAAGAAAACATTGAATAATCAGTCGTCCTGACAACAGTTACCTTTTCCTTGTTGCCAAATGGCCAATCACAACGCCCTTCTGGGGCCAGATGGAGCAAGACAAACACAGAAAGTAGTAGGACACATCCCTGTTAATACAGCAGAGAGAGTGTTACAGAGAGAGAGTTACAGAGAGAGAGTTACAGAGAGAGAGAGAGAGAGAGAGAGAGAAGGAAAATTACATAACCCATTGGAAAGAAGTCACGAAAACACAACACAAATTACAATGCTATTTGGCCCTAAAACAGCTACTTACCCGAGTACAATAAAAGGCATGAAAAACCTTGACAATGACCAGACTCCGTGAGCGTAACCTCGCCAGGTTATGCTAAAGGCCGACACAGGCGGACCTGGCTGCCCAGAGAGGAGAGGCCGTGCTCGCACTGCAGTCTGGGGGCTGTAGAGACAGAGCTGCACTTCCTAACCCAGTGCTCTTAATATGTTGAGATTAGAGAGGCCTCATACAATACATTCAGCGCAATCCTCTCTGAATTTAGAAACTTAACCAATGAAGAGAAGCTACCCCACATTCTGGGAGAGAACCAGGACCTGGCCACTCTGGCAGCGAAATACGTGGCGGCCCGCTATAACCTGAGGGACGCCCAGTGAGGCCACACCAACTGCATTTCTGTTTAATGTGGTGTATTTATGATTAGATCTGTCTTATTTTGTGATGTTATTATTAATATTACTATTATTATTATTATTATTATTATTATTACTTACTTTTCATTGATTTCATGTTTGTACATATGTGGCTTTGGCAATAATGTTGTGATACCATTCATGCCAATAAAGCTTTGTTGAATTGAGAGAGAGAGAGAGAGAGAGAGAGAGAGAGAGAGAGAGAGAGAGAGAGAGAGAGAGAGAGAGAAGGTAAATGTGATTGTAAATAGATGCACTTACGAGCTGGTTTGTTGTTTGTTGTACAATGTCATGTATCTGTCAGTGTTGTTTATTCCTCTCTCTCTCTCTCTCTCTCTCTCTCTCTCTCTCTCTCTCTCTCTCTCTCTCTCTCTCTCTCTCTCCAGGAAGTGTTCATCACTATAGAAACAGCACAGCACTCACCTCAGTGCAGTTCAACATCTAATTTGAGACCAGGCAGTGTGTCGAGCCTAGGGAGGAACACAGGGAACACACCGGCATGTGTGTGTGTGTGTGTGTGTGTGTGTGTGTGTGTGTGTGTGTGTGTGCACATGTGTGTGCGCACACCTCCGTGCTAACCCTCCCTGTGAGTCAGAGCACTCGCCGGAGTTGTACACCGGTAACCTTTAGATACGGCAATTCCCGAAACATCATTTATTCATCTCAGGTCTTATTTATCGCAGAGCAGACTTTTTCAGTTTTCACTGCGTCACCATCGATGACCTGACTGCGGCCGCGGCGGTGGCTTGACTGTGTCTGGCCAGCGCTGCAATCCAGCCGGCGGCAGATTGTTTCCCTTACTGTGGTCAGATCGGATCCCCAAGGCTCTGTGTTAAAATAATCCATAACACCACATTCTGCCCTGAGTTTTATACCCGCATGAGACTGCACCGTTTAGTGTGCTGGCTCCCTAACCCACCCCCCTTTTTAAATGTTAGTAATGAACAACTCCAAATACACTTGCTTGGTTTTTACTAAGTTTCACACAGCACACAGTATGTCATTGGTTGGAGTGTGAATTGGAGAACACATACACAGGACTCTGACAGGACATTTCCACTGTTTCTCTCTCTGGGGAATTAGCACAAGCTCGCTAATTTGATTAGCACATCCCCGACACCAGGACATGTCTTAATACGGACAAAATATACGGAAGTAACCGGTGTGTTTCTTTTTCCCTCCACGGGAGTGGGTGCGTATTTGCAACCACTCGTTCACTCCTTCAACCTCGTCAATAAACCCCAGCAACTCAGAATCTTGGTCTTGTTCTTGCCGGACACCCTACGACAGACTGTCTACCTTAGTCCACCCTCGCTTTTTATGTGGTCCTTCGAGCCAGATAGGTAGCCTGTTGTAGTGAAGATGCTGAGCCAAGAAGAAGAGCCCCCCATTCGTGCCAAGAGAACGTGCACACATCAAGGATTACGACATCGGCGGGTTCAGGGAGCCCAGCCCCAGTGGAAGGCGTCGTCCGCCGAGGAAGCAGAGGGGCCATTGCCAGAGGAAAGCTGGAGCAGCTAGGAACAGGGGGCGAGGTGGAGCCGGAGTGCGGCTCCCATGTGGTCAACGGGCAACTGGAAGACCTGCCCCTGCGAAACGATTCGGCAGGAGGCACAGGTCCTTCACCCTGTCTCCTGCCAATCAACTGCCCGTGACCTGTCGGATCCATCAAGCCTTCGTGGCAAGGAAGTTGGGACTGGCGAAACACACCCGACCCACCAGCGCCCTGCGGAGGGTCCATGGCCGTCTGGGCTCCCGCTGAATGGAGTCCAACCAGTCTGACTCCATGGAATGGATCATCCGCCCCACATCCCCCCCAGTGACAACAGTCCTCCCCGGTCCTAGTGGCAGACTAGGAGTTGCAGGGCCCAGCCCAGGAAGTGCAGACACAGCACTGGCTCGGCGCTCACTCTCCTGCACCACCGGACATATTCAGCCCTGCGCAGAGTCAGGACCAGACCAACATTGAACCTCTGCGGATGCGGCTAGCAACCCAGTGGACCACATCACGCGGGGCACAAAACTGGCTGTTTTAGGAATGGAATGGAATGTGCTTTTGTGAAATTGGTGTGTAACATTGAATATTTCTCTGAGAACCACCCATCCAAAAGATTTCACAACATTCAACATTGCGCTTCCTTGGGTCCATCAGCAATACACCTGCCAAGGGTGAAGTCGATCGGATGAACAGGTTTTTGAAATTCAAAATGGAGCATAGCGTACATTAACATTAGAAACATTACATACACACATTACATACATACATACATACATGCATACATTACAGACTCTTTCCATTAGTTACATCTCCCGGCTCTAGATCTCCCATTACACCTAGACACCCAGACAAATATAGATATACACACACACACACAGGTGCAGTGCAGCCATACCTGCCTGTAATAATTATTATAACACACACACACACACACACACACACACACACACACACACACACACACACACACACACACACACACACACACACATGCTTGCCTCTACATTCACACACATCTGTCATTCTAAACCTACACACTCGCAAACACATCTGCGCACCTATGTGCCTGTAGTAGGAACCACAGAGACAAAGACATACACACATACATACACACATGTGCAGCCATACCTGCACATTATCATAACACACGCACACACACAACATCACAGTGAACGCGTGCAGACGGCGCTCGCCATGCATGAAACCGCCAGCAGAACACCTTGTCTCGGGGCTGTTGTCAGGAGACAAAATGGAGGTCAACGTGGGACTACCACCGAAGAGCGAGCAAGAGCAGAAGAGAAGACGGACAGACATGGTGGTGGACACGGACACACACACACACACACACACACACACACACACACACACACACACACACACACACACACTTAACATGATGATTGTCCACATCCTCTGTCATCGATGGTGATCCGAGAGACACTGAGGGAACACATCTCAGACGCATTCTTTTGGATAGTGATCAAGTATGTCCTATCAGTAGTCTTATTATGCCATTTCTTTCTTTCGTTTTGGAAGACTTTGCAGTCATACAAATAAATGTGTAGTCCTAGATGCGCAGAATAACTTTTCCAACGATCACAAAATAAAAAACACATCTGAGTGAATTACAGTTTTACACCAAAACGACACACACACACACACACACATTCACACGCACAAATTACAGGAGCTGCCATTTCTTTTGTTCAATGTGTCAATTTAAATGTATAACATCATTATAAATGATTAAAGTGAAGTACTGTCGTGCTGCAGAGATGTCCTGGCCTACACATGCAGACTTTTTATCTCAAGATGTAAGAAAACACATTTGTTTGGAGACCCCAACAAATGTCACATCCTGATGAAATGAACCTTTTTTCTGGAAAAATGATCATTCCCACCAACAGCGAATCGTATCGCAATCGCAATATTTGTCGAAATAATTGCAGTACGATTTAGTTCGCCAGACTTATACATGGCACGCACACACATACACATCTGTACAATTCATAATCATAAACTGTAGTTAGGGGTCACATTAGTAAAAGAATGGCAGCAGTTGCTGTGTGTGTATCTTTACAGTTCGAACTTACTGCAATCAAACTAAAAATGTGTGGATTCAGTGAGAAGAGGATTATGCGCATGAACCCCAAACTCAGCTACTGTACTGGTTGGTGTACTAGTTGTGCATCTGTTCGTGTCGCGTATTCCTGCAGACCATTCAGGTTTAGCTCATGTGTTGTCATGCAGCGACTATGAGTCAGGGACGGGAAGGGAGGGAGGGAGGGAGTCATCGTGAGCAGTGTTTTAAAACTGCAGCTTGATTCACTGTTCTCCACACGTCAGGAGCAGTTAGGGTTCGGCGTCTTGATCTAACCAGCAACTTTCAGGTTGTCAGACAGCCGCTCTACCTCCTGAGCTACTGCCGCCGAAAAGCTGCAATACCTGAGGCCATGCAGAATGGGCACGTTTTGAACGGGAACATGACTCGTCCGACTATAATTAGATGTATGTATAATTAGAGGAATGTATGAATGTCTGTCCTTCGATTTTCGACTTCACATTCAGCAGTATATATATATTGCTTGGCAGGTGTATCCCAAAGAAATGCAGTGTCAAGTGTGAACACCTTCACTCTAGTTGAATGAGTGGTTGTGGACAAAGCTGAAAACAGCATTACCGGAGGCCGCAGCGGCACACTTCGAACTTAATCGTAGTGAACAGTAGTAACAC
>PIJE02001974.1:35552-40552 GCA_002895965.2 Coryphaenoides rupestris | reverse complement strand
AAGCTTGAGAAGGGAATCATCACTGGATGTTCCATTTCAGTGATCCTTTTCTCGCTTCATGCAACACCTGACTGTGATGACAACATCTGACCCAGGGAGCAGGTGGATCCTGAATGGCCTGGAGGAGATGATCACCTGGGCTCACGTGAGCTTCAAGGCAGCAACGTCCAGATCCCTGGTGCTGAAGAAAGGAAAGACCACCGGCAAGTTCCATTTAGCATTTGGTAGTATCCAGACACCATTACTGAGAAACCAGAACCAGTGAAGAGCCTAGGAAAGGTGTTTGACTGCAGCTTGAGAGACCCAGCATCCATCAGAGCCACCAACCAGGAGCTGGAGGCCTGGCTAGGGGCGGTGGACAAGTCAGGACTACCAGGCAAGTTAAAGGCCTGGATATACCAACATGGTATCCTCCCTAGGACCCTCTGGCCCCTCTTGGTCTACTAGGTTCCAATTTCCACAGTTGAGTGCTTTGAGAGGAGGGCTAGCAGGTTCCTATGGAAGTGGCTGGGACTACCTCAGAGCCTGAGCAGCATTGCTTTATATAGGCAAAACAACAAGCTGAAGCTCCCCATCAGCAGCCTGAATGAAGAGGGATTAGAGGAAAGATAGGAGAGCGCTGCTCCAAGACAAGGTGTGGGCATCACTTGAGGAACCTGCCTGGACAAGACGGGAGCAAGCGGTGGATCGCAAAGTCTCATGGGCTGAGCTTTGGAAATCCGAGCCCCATCAAATTTAATTCTTAATCCAGGCTATCTACAACGTTCTACCAAGCCTGTCCAACTTGTTCTGCTGGGGGAAGATGGAGTCACCAGCTTGCCCCCCGTGCCTGAAGAGAGGGACCTTGGAGAACATCCTCAGCAGCTGTTCGAGAACCTTGGGCGAGGGGCACTACCGGCGCCATGACCAAGTCCTGAGGGCCATAGCGGAGACCATCTGCAGTAGGATCAGCCACTGCAAGCGTCTCCGCTAACTGAAGAAGACCATTGCTTTCATCAGGGCTGGGGAGAAATTGCCAGGGCCACCTCCTCTGGCCTACTAGCAGCGGCACAAGACTGGTAGCTGAAAGTTGACCTGGGGAAGCAACTGAAGTTCCCAGAAAATGCTGCTGCAACAAAACTAAGGCCAGACATGGTGCTAATCTCAGAGGCCTCCAAGCAGATCGTCCTTCTATAACTCACAGTTCCCTGGGAGGACCACATCGAGGAGGCCAACGAAAGGAAGAGTGCAAAGTACGCTGAGCTAGTGGAGGAATGCCAGAGCAATGGGTGGCGAGCAAGGTGTGAGCCAATTGAGGTGGGATGCAGATGGCTCACAGGCCAGTCCCTCTGCAGGGCCTACAACACACTGGGCATTACAGGGGCCAGTAGGCGAAGGGCCATGAAGTTGGTCACTGAGGCAGCGGAAGTTGGCTGAGGATCAGGAGGGGAGAGCTGTGGGTGGGGTACAGCTACCTGGACACAAGCCGGGGCTTGATCAACCCCAGTGGATCGCCTGGAGAATGTCTGATAGTTGAAAGACCCGAAAAACCCGGGGAACCCAGGAAACATCACTGATGATATGTCCAGGTGCATCACAGTATGTTAAAAGCAATTATGAATGCTTGAAACATGCTCTATACTTATTATTATCTGTCCACAGTGATATATTGCTGTCTCCTTCAACAAATATACTCTTTGTAAGTCGTTTTGGATAAAAGCATCTGCCAAATGCGCTTAATGTAAATGTAAATGTAATGTAATGATTCCTTGGCAGAGGTCTGTGCTCTGCTGGGCACATTTTAATCATATTGTCATTCTAACCTCTGTTCATTTGTGTGTGTGTGTTTGTGTGTGTGTGTGTGTGTGTGTGAGTGTGTGTGTGTGTGTGTTGTTGTATTACCGTGCAGAGGTGATCTGATCTGGAAGTAAGGCCTGAATGACCTCTCTCTCCACCACAAAGGACAAGTGGCCTCGCCCGCTCTTTTCCTTCTCTCTTCTCCTCACCAGCCCTCCTCTTCCTCCTCTTCCTCCTCTATCTCTTCTTCCTCCTCTTCATCCTCTTCCTTTTTACCTCATGTTAGAAATAATACATTTCATTCATTCCTTTCATGTTCACATATTTTGCTTGCATTCTTCCAGAGAGAGAGAGAGAGAGAGAGAGAGAGATAAACTTACATTACATTGTGGTATTGTGGGGTTGTGATTACACCAGCCAGAATAACTCGACAAGAAGCAACACTGAATACGTGTGAATACTAATACGTAATAATACCTATTAGTTGTGCCTCACTGCTCGTCACTGCGTTAGCTGGTGTTCAATCATCCGAGCCACTGATGAGCATTAGCAGAGAATGTCAAGACGGGGTGGAGATCGAACCATGAGCATTAGCATATTTTATGCAGCCGCGCGACAAGGCGGTATAAACGGATTAATGGACCTGGGCATTGATAAATGACGACGTAAGGTAAATACACAAGTAAGGAAAGTCACATCATAAAGTCGGCCATCAAACAGTTATGGCATCCATTCGTCCTGATGTGTTTTATCCAGCAACTCCTTTTATCACTCGGGAAGCGAGAGGACCAACGAGACGCGTTGCTAGTGTGACTACTTCCCAGTACGAAACACGCAGGCATCATGTTAACGGTCGCTTCAGCGGCTCTGGGTAGCTTGTGGAGAGAGAAAGTTATGATATCACTGATGCATCTTTTGGGTATGTAGTGTTTCTAATTACGTATTTACATCATCTTACTTCAACAGCTTTTACGACAAACAAAAGCCAAAACAAAGCCAAAGTCAAAGTGTTTTATTGTCACATGTACATCATAACACAGGGCCATTCAGAACAGTGACATTCTTGTGACATGGCCGGCGACAGTATGCAAAAAAAGTAGGCAAAATAAAATAGCAAGAAGACAATTTTTTTATATACAGTATATATTGGAGTATGCTCAAGTGTGTGGGGTTTCCACGCCACCAAGTTGAACAACAAAACACACTCAAAACGCAATTGAAATTATTTGGGAAATGTATTGGCGGGTATTGGCGGGAGGAAGGGAAAATAATAGTTTATACAAAAGTCTGCTATATTTACTAAGCTTAAGTAAGGGCGGATGCACAAGTGAGCAGTAGCAGAAATATGGCGTATGGCATGTAATATCAGAAATATCCATATGATGAGAATCAGAAGCATATGTATCCAGAGTATTTAAACTTCTTGACTTACTTGCAAAATGATCTTCATAAATTGACAAACATCATATGTGTAATTCATGGCACAATTCAAACGGGATCAAAATATAATTTTTCTCTTTGTCACACAGTCTGCTTCCACCAGGGATGGTGTATAAAGCTTGCTATTCTCGATAAACAATGTCCTAACCCATCATTCTAAATGATGAAAAATTGTAGTAAATGACAGACAGGCATGATAGGATACCTATAGTGTAAAAGAATGCACTAATGCGTCACGGAGCAGGAAAGAGGGAGGTGGGGAAAGGACCCAAATGCAGGCAGCGGGATGAACTTAAATGATTTATTCTTTCGAATCGGCACCGGCAGGGACAGGTGACAGAGTACTCACACATGAGCTAAGACGAGGATCTGACACAGAGCAAAGGACTGGGGCAGGTATAAGTAAGTAGGGAGAAAATAATCAGGGAAGTGGAAACAGGTGCAAACAATCAAGGACGGGGGAAACAATACAAGAGCAGAACACTGAGATACAAACATGAACCAAGAACCAAACGGATGTGAACAAAAACAGACAGGGATACAACACAAGAGCAGACCATAAGACAAAACATGAAAAAATAAACGGAATGTAAACTGAAACGTTTACTTTCAACTCATCGATCAATTCCCATCAGACGTCGTCGCGCAGACTAGACACTACGCACCGTTTTACCTAACCATCGCGGTAGAAAGTCTACAGAGATTTACACCCCTGCTGAGGCCTCGTTTCTCGCCCGCTCCCCCCTCCACCCCTCTCCTTCTCCCCCTCATACACCCCTCGTTCTCCAGAACAATCCTTTTGGCTTTTAATCACCTTCCTCCCCCCCCCCCCACCCCACCCCCCCCCACCCACACCCGCCTTCTTTGTCTTCCGACTCACCCAAATAGATGTGCCACCTTGGACACTTTGGTGCCTCTTAATCATAAGCAGAGAGAGAGAGAGAGAGAGAGAGAGAGAGAGAGAGGAAAGGGGACAAGCGATGCAAGAGGAGATGAGGGTAGTGAAGGATCAGGTTGGGTGAAGGGGGGAGGTGGATTGAGAAACCATGACGATCTGGAGAGAAATTATATGTGATAGAAAGATAGAGATGAAGAGAGAGAGAGATGAAGAGAGAGAGAGAGAGAGAGAGAGAGAGAGTAGCAATGTCTTGGCCACAATGCCACATGTGTGGCTCTAGTTTGGGACTCCTCCAAGGACACAGGCAGGTTGTGGTGTTGTAATCCGGTTTATTGTCAAGTTGCAGATAAAGTAAAATGATATGGAGCAGATGTTACATGTGCTAGCTAGCATCCTAGTGCTCTCTAGTGTGTGTGCTGGTGGCTGACTTATGGTGCGTTCCATTTACCTGAGAAATCGGAACTGGGAATGACGTCACACCCGAGTTGAGCGCGTTCCAGTTAACAAGTCGGAAAACCAAGACGGACGCCTTGTTTTACCAGTCGATAAATCACTTGGCCCATAATAATCTGGCCTGTAAAGCCCTTTGAGACTGTATTGTGATTAAGGGCTATACAAATATAATTGAATTTAATTGAATTACGTATTATACAATATACAAACACCATCGCAACATGTCCACAGGTAGAAGTTGGAAAGTACTGTATGTACGACTGATTTTATGAGACACAAATAGACAGAAGTGCTAAAAACATTATACAATACAGCTTTCACTGACGCGGAGCGGCCATCCTGGATTTGTAAGTCGGGGTTGTGAGATTTGTCCGACATTCCGAGTTGGAAATCCGACTTCGGTGCGCGTTCCCGCGGAAACTTCCGACTTTAA
>PIJE02001974.1:10552-30552 GCA_002895965.2 Coryphaenoides rupestris | reverse complement strand
CGGTTGCCTGACCACAGCAGTTGGAACAGTTTGTTGCTGGGGTGTTGATGATCCATTATGATCCCGCAGGCTCTGGTTCGACACCTCCTGGAGTACAGTACTGAGGTGGGAGAGGCGTTGCTTCGTCTTCCTCACCAGAGTGTCAATGTGTGGAGTCCTCGTCAGATCCTCCTGCCATGTGGACTCTGCTCACCCTCTCCACAGCAGTCCCTAGTCCCCAGTGATGTGTAAGTCCTCTGATATTGTGTCCTCCTAAAGTCCACAATCAGCGCCTTAGTTTTGGAGACATTCAGCACGAGGCTGTTGTCTTGGCACCATAATAACAGGTTAGCAACTTCCTCTAGGTAGGCATTCTCATCGTTACCGGAGATCAGGCCCACCACCACTGTGTCATCCGCAAACATGATGATGGTGACGAGCTGAACCTGTTGTCCTTGATCAGCCTCTCAAAAACGTTTATGACCACCGATGTGAGGGCCACCGGTCGGTAGTCATTCAGGCGTGCTGGAGAGGCAGCCTTGGGCACAGGTACAATAGTGGACCACTTGAAGCAGCCAGGGAGAGGTTTAATATTGCGGTGAACACTGGAACTAGCTGGTTGGCACAGGTCTTCAGTACTCGTCCAGATATGTTGTCAGGACTCCACTCTGTCGCTGTACCGCCTCTTTGCATCCTTCACCACTCACCAGAGTCTGTAGGACGGCGCTTTATATTCGTCCATGTTGCTGGATACGAGGCCGGAGTTATAGGCAGCTGTGCGGGCATTCAGGGCGTCACGGATGTCTCCATCGACCCACGGTTTTTGATTCAGCAACGAGCTCACTTTAACCGTGGGGACGATGGTGTCCCCCTAGCGTTGCTATAAAGCTTGTCACCACGTCCGTAAACTTGCTGACATCACTGGAACTGAATCGGAACATATCCCAGTCGACATCGCTCATGGTGTGATGAAGATCAGTATCAATCTACTAGTACTATCATTTGTTGATACTCTGGCAGCAGGAAAATGGTGGCAAGAGTCTCTCTTGAATGCCATGTAGCAGTGGTCCAAAGTTCTTTCTCCCCTGGTAGCACACGTAATGTGCTGGTGGAAGTTGGGCATGACTTTCTTTAGATTGGCCCTGTTAAAGTCCCCCGCCACCACCACAGCCGCGTCAGGATGTTGGGTCTGGTGCTGACATAGCACATCATGTAGGGCCGACAGTGCCATGTCGGTGTCCGCTTGAGGCGGGATGTAGACGGCTGTAATGATGACCTTACTGAACTCCCGGGAAGATAGGATGGACGGCGAGAGATTGTCAGATGCTCCAGGTTCGGTGAGCGGGAGCGAGAAAGAGTCTTAATATCCTTAGGGTTGCACCACTTGATGGTCATGAAGCAAACCCCTCCACCCTTGGATTTATCGGACTTTTCCGTCCTGTCCTGTCCTGTCAGGAATAATGATGCTGTTGACATTTGCATAGTGCTTCACCTGGGGAGGTGGAGTGTGAAAGTGGGCGGCGGGTGGAGGCCTCCAGTGTCATGTGGTATGGGAGGCCATGCGGGCCAATATACTCAGAACACTTGCGCGTGCTCACAAAGCCTGCATGCGCACATACTGTACACAACACAACTTGCATACACACCCACAACGCACACATAAAACACTTGCATTGTGTGCAACAGTTTTGAAGGAAGGGGGCGAACAAGGGGACAGGCGAGAGCAAGGCTGTAAGTGAAGCATGCAAGAGACTTCAGTGAGGACTTTTCATTTTTAGTTTCCAGTGTTTCGATTGTATTCGTTTTTATGCGTTTAGGATTTGTGTGCATGCGCAAGAGCTTCAATGGACATTGACCTAAACGGCCTCCCATACACCGCCAGACCAACCCACCCACCATCTCACAAGTACCCCCACCCCCCTTCCCTATCTATAGGCGCTCTTCACTGCTGAACAACCAGGGCCATCCCACACACTCACTCCCGCCAGCAAAGAGTGCTGCTTGGTGTGGAACGCTCTCTCCCTAGTCTCTCTCTCTCTCTTTCTCTCTTTCTCTCTCTCTCTCTCTCTCTCTCTCTCTCTCTCAAGGGGTTGGCTGTTACGCCACCACGGACTAAAGTTGACCTGGAAGTAAACCTTTGAGGCAAATGCTTAGGGAATATTTTCCGAGGGGGGAGATCTGCACCTGCACCACCGTTCACATGGTTACCTTTATGTTTGACGCAGCTCCTGATGGCCATGTTCAACACACATATCAATGTGTATTTGGGATTCTGTATGTATATATTATGGCATATTGTGGTTATTATTTGTATTTCTATTCCTGTATCCGCTTTCGGCCATGAAGCCATGGCCGGAGGTGGCGGTGTTGTATGCACTTCCATTACTAGAGACCATGAGGATGCCGTCGATCTTTGAAAATGACTCCTTTCTGTTTGTATTCTCATATATGTCCCTGCAGGGATGCTTGAAGTGTCATCTTTATGATCATTATTATCATTAAAGCAAGTGAACTCATCTTATACCAATAACTATGCTGCAAGGTGCAATGTTGCAGCATGTGGTCAGGGGAGATAGCTTCGGTGCACAACATAATGTAACATAACATGTTGAGCTGAATGGCCTTTTTTTATTGTGTGAACCTGAGAATACAAATATGCTGAAAACAAACCAAACAGAGACGAGCAGAAATGTGCTCATGTGACCTGTAGAGCCTCTGCAGCGGTGGGGGTTGCCATAGCGACATGGTCTGCAGCGATTTGCCTTCATTGGCCTTCCAGGTTGTGACAGACGCAACAAGTGTATGTTCACACAACTATGAGGTGTGTGAACACTTCATAGTTTATATACACACACACACACACACAGACACACACAATCACGCACAACCACACACACACACACACACACACACACACACACACACACACACACACACTGACGGGAGGTGATACATTTTTTGCAAGACACACAATCACGCACAACCACACACACACACACACACCCGTACTGTTGAATACAGTACAATACAGTGTCGGAAATAGGCTTTCTGTACCATCCCACAAACAAGGTACAAGAGAAAAATACTATACTTGAAGTATACCTTTTTTTAAGTGTACTCTTAGTTAACATATGTTAAATAAACATGAAGTCTACTAAGTACACTGAAGTGGACTTCAAGTGCAGTGAGTATGTTAAAATGGGACTAATTTATAACTATTCATATAATTAGGTATGTGTGGTACGAAGGGGGGAGTGGTTTAGTGTCCGGCAGAGGGGCAAATTCCGGAGATTGACGAAGGGGATGTTGGGGATGAGCTTGATGTAGGGCCTCAGCCATTCAAAGTGGTTCCCCAGGATCCTTCACTCACCCGTCTGTGTAAAAGGGTCTACTACTTTGAGGAAAAATCCCTATTTTGTTTTGTTTTATCCTTTTCTAATTTGCTTTCCTCCACCTATGTGGTATAAATTCTTCATTGGCCTAGTTTTGATGGGAACTGCGTTAGCTTGCAGTTGCAGGTCATGATAAGCAAGGGTGCTGGCATTTCCATCACCCCTTTTATGCCTCCTCTCCCGGTGTCCCAAATGGTTTTATTGCCCCATCAATGTAAACATTTGCATCCTGGAGAAAGAGCAGATCTTCCTGGGGGGGGGGGGGGTAGATTATGCAGTTTCAGCCCCTACAAGGCCTCTACTCGGGCACACTCTCTACTAGGGGCTCCTGGGGGCTCCCAGGGGTAGCATTCTCCCCTAGGGAGGAGACAGGCTCATGCTATCCCAGGGAGGATGCACTAAAATGCTCTCTGCTCATCAACCCGCAAGCCCAGCAAAACTAGTCCGGAACCCTCTTGGTCCTTCTCGGGCCTTTTGCATTCTTCCCTTATGATTTGATCTAATGCCCGAGTGGATCCCCTTCCATTGTTAGATCTGTACATGTCTCTCTCTCTTTCATGTCTCTCTGAGTCAAATCCTCCTGCCTAGTCACTCACTGATCACGTAGATCCCTTTGTTAAAACCACCTACCCCACACACTCCCACACTCACACACACACACACACACACACACACACCACACACCACCACACACACACACACACACACACACACACACACTTTTATGCTTTGAATAATCTGCAGTTATTAACTATGCCTATTGTCCTTTGTTTTTAATAATCATTCTTATATTATAACTATTTGTGGTTTTTGCTTGAATATTGTGTTGAAGCCAGGCCTCTGTCACGTAAAGAACCCAGAATCCCTCAACCTTTACTCGCTATTGATATGGTCATTATTGATCATAGTTCCAATTTGATAGCTTAGTATATTTTATGAGACTTAATCCACTGTCAACAATGTATTTGAAGTAAAGTTCAAATGTATATTAGTTTGTGCAATAAAATAAACCAAAAATGGTGTGAATGCAGCACGTTTCTGTAATGTTGTGTAACTGAGCTGTCTGAATGTGCATTCAGAATGTGCAGCTTGCTGTGCATGTGTTGTCAAATTGATGAAGATGTTTTCTTAATGTGCTTGAGTTTTGTCTACTTGCATTTGTTGTCTGCGCTGTGCTGTGAGCTCTCAGGGGCACCAGCAATCTCTTATCTTACTTTATCTTACTTTATCTTATCTTATCTTATCAATCCCTCATCCCATTGATTATAACCACACTGCGAGCTGCTCTGGATTCAGGACCATGGCCAGCGACACACAGGACAGCTGCAGTGTGTACACGCGGCCGAAAGAGGGCGACAAAGCACCATCATAGAATTGTAGGCGCTGCTTGTGACACTTGTCACACTGCAACAACTTCTTATTTCACCACAATGCTTACTTTCTTGGACATCATTTCGAAGAAGAAACTATCGTTTGATGTGTTTTTGCTGTATAATGTCTTCCAATATAACATCCCGTTATTCCACTACTTTTATATCATGTGTGATGAATAACTAAATGCAACTTTTCTACCTATGCCGTATATATTTAAGATTAAGAGTGGGTAGCAGCTAGTAAGTCAGCCAGCCTGTCTTCCATCGCGAGAGGCCTAGCTATACTGTATTTTATGAGCAGAACTTGAAGACTAAAATACAATTGTCGCAGTTAAATAAAAGGTAACAAAAGTTAAAACAGGTAGAAACATTGAAAATGTTACATAATTATTGCAGGCCTTTCTCCTGGTTGTCTGCAGGTCTTTTGCTGCCTTTCCATCCCACCCGTGAAATTCATTTCAGTAGAATCTCTTGTTAAATGGTTAATTATTCATCGTGCAGTAGCTATTTGTGTATCAGATACTGCTTTGCCTTGTTCTCTGTTTGAGGACTGGTGCATCAGCACTGGTGCACATGGGAAAATTACCCCATGTTTTATTGTGAAAGTGTGAAATGTGTCTCAGATCTCATATCTACACATCACATATAGACAAATGTATGTGTGTGTCATATTACTCAATATTTGGTGTATAATGGTAGATATAAGGAAGACAGGATATTAGCACGGGACAACATGTTGGAGGCTTATGTTTTCTTGTGAACCTGCCAAATGCTGGGAAAACATGCAAGTAGCTGGCAGATGGTATTCAGCTGGCGGGAAAGTACATTTTGCACATGGATTGGAGTGTGCAACCAGTGTGCGAACCAGTTGTGTGCTATTTGACAGGAAAAAAAAACATTCCTATGATAAATTATGTTTAACGTCGAGGTTTAGTTGCGCTAAGTCAGTTTCAATGCAAAATGACCCAATGAAAACCACCTGTATTTATTTAAATGTATATTTATTTGGCATACCAAGGTGAAGAGTGGGCCTATATTATGGGAACCTGTGAAAACCTGACAAAGTGGAAAAGAACATTTTGCAGCAATGACTGAGCAATAGGAAGGATTTGGCAACACATGTCACTTGCACATAAACTCTAATGATTTGTTAACGAGTGCAAAACTGCTACATCATCTCATTTTGCGGCACATCTGTCACACAACTGTGTGTTCGTATGATGAGTACATATTAATATAGATCCAAATAAATCAGCTATTATCTCAAAACCACAGTGATTCAGAAAGTGCTATAGACCTTTTTCATAGAGGCGTCATCGTAGGACAAACAGGGGTCGCTCATAACACTAATGATGGGTCTGCTCCTTTAATGTACCAGGGCAGCACGGCTAGTAGACACATCTCCACTAGTTTAGTCTGCTAGCCTAAAAGGAGCAGACCCATAGTTAGTGTTATGAGCCACGCCTGTGTTTCTCTATTATCCAACTCACTGCACAAGTTTATTATTTACCAGTAAATCACAGCCTCATCACTTAAAGGATGTATTCCACCCGCAACGCCCAAAGCCATACATCACACCCAACAAAAACGTTCTTGGCCAGAGATGAGAGTAAAATGGTAATTTAAACAAATATAAAGCCCATTCTTTACACAGCAGCTTGTGGATGTTTTGGTTAACACACCTGAAGAAATATGCCCACCCCCGTCTGCACATATCCCATGCCAACGGCATTGTCTTCAGTTCTACATTTCTACCCTCGAAATATCTTTCATTGGTCAAACTTTGTCATCAGCCCGTGGACACACAAATGAGCGTTCTCTGAGGCCTACTGGAGAACCAGGTGAGGCACGTGTTGTTATCCATGGTTCACACAGTGTCCGTACGCCCGTCAATCTGTATGTCTGTCTGTCCGGTCACTTTGGAAACGGCTGCTCGTCCATTCCCGCCTGCGTCATGAGGTCGCTTACATTCTTCTGCAGCCCATCGATGCGTGTGCCCATCTGGCCGAGTGCCAAAATTCAGGAAAATGATTTACCGAATTAAAAAAATTTAAATACTAAAAATGCAAATCAATATTAGTAAAATGTTACTTGTTATGGCTTCAACACCTGCTACACGGAGATTTACATTTACATTTACATTTAGGGCATTTGGCAGACGCTTTTATCCAAAGCGACTTACAAAGAGTACATTTGTTGAAGGAGAGGCAGCAATATATCACTGTGGTACCTGAAGATAAGAATAGAGCTGTTTTCGAGCATTCATATTTACGAGACGAATAGAACGAGTTTCATAATTGCCAAGTTGCCTGCATAAGTAGCTGGGCAGGCGTGTAATTCTAAGCATGCTACAACATCTGAGAACGATGACGCGTGTCTTAATAAATGTCATGGCTCAGAATTATCCTGTGTTTTACTGTGCATTTGATATAACTAAAAATAAATAAAACCCTTGAACCTTTAATAACGGGGCCAGGTCGCAGTTCCCTTTACGATACAGCTGCTTATGGTGTTCATTGTTCCCTTGAGCATTCAAGAGATAATGCTGATAATCCCACACTATGCTCTGCAAGGCTCCAGTGACCTTTGCCCTTTATCAGAGACAGAACAAAATTGTATAGAGCTGAGCAAATCTACATTTTTAATAAATACATAATGGGCCGTGTAAGCATATTTCATGATAATACAGTATATGCCTAACGAATGATCTGCTGTTAATACTGTAGTCGAGACTGAAGTATTCCTGGTCAAATATCGAATTGTATTGAATATCTGCAGAACCTGTACTTCTTGGAGAAGTATTTATACATCCAAATAGTTTAGGCAGGTTCTGGAAATGCCCCCAAACAAATAGGACCAATAGTCTAGGTAGTCTACCATAGCTACTACTAATTAATGAATTGTAAACATAGTGGGGCTAAATATTATTAAAAAAAAAGTCCACTGTGTTGTCCCTTCAATACATCCCATCGTCGTGCATAACCAATGGATCATGAGACACGTTGTCAACTATTAACTAATTCACTAATGTTCCTGTCTCGTTATGTCCCTGACAGCTACATAGGCCCACAGTGTGTCTATTATATTAATCGACTGCATTTCTCAAGGATATGTTTTGACTCCAGTTGTTCCGAGATTGCCTGGAATCGTCCCTGGACGCGCTCCATGGTTTGCTCCATCTGCCAGAACCCCGACAGACAGACAAGCAACACAACACAGCATTAAGTTATTAGTTATGAGTTGTTTGTATGCAAATCATACCCAAATGACGTACGGTTTCGGTCATATCCCTCGGCGTCGTGGCTTCTGTGTTATTAGACATGGTGTCTTGTTGCTGCCGTCTCGGTCATATGTCATGCATCCTGAAACCACTGGAAACGTGCAAAGTTTTGTGGTCGCCGCATACGAGCAAAGAGCTTATAGCTTCTGGATGGGACGCTAGAGACACAACTACAACAGTAAACCACTAAATCCAGAGGCAGGTTAAAGGGAATCCACCACTTTACGGGTGGTTATTACGGGCATATAAAAATAACGATGCCCTCATAAAAAAAGGGCAAATAAAGAGTTGCTGGTTGAGGCGTAACCTTCCCAATAACTTTCCAGTCAGCCTTGGGAGCCGCCCACCGTCCTTTAACCCTGTGTGTGCTGAGCTAGAGGCTTTATAATACGAGCTGCATCGTTTCCTTTACTTTTACATTACGGTTACTAATGCTTGTTTACAATGACATAGGAGCCGCAGTATTGTGCTGTGATTATGTAACATTTATAACTCTACATTACATTACATGACATTATAATTCTACATTGCCTTTCAACATTATGTGCAATATTCTTAATATTCTCTCTCTCAGGTGCAATACGTCCCCTAACCATTATTATTATTATCACAGCTGTATTACACTTCAATTATGCCAAATTGTCTTTGCCGTCTGAATACCTTATCTTGCCTATATATTTGTATATTTTAACTGTACATTTGTAAATCTGTTAGTTGATTTGCATTATTCTGTTGATTTCTCTATTGTTTTATTGTACTGTATTGCTATGCAACCTGGCACAAGAATTTCCTTCGGGATTAATAAAGTTCTATCTTATTTAATCTTATGTTATCTTAACAAATATTATTTTTATATTGATATATAGATATAGAATTGGGCGGGCTTTAGGACCACGCGGCACCTGTCTCAGCAAACAACAACGTCGAGGGGCGTGTCTTATCTGACGTATGCGGAAGTATAACAGACGACTGGTTTTGTTTTGGGATTCATAATTTTATTGATCAATTGATCCCTGAACGCCAGGGACTGACTCTCTCTCTCTCTCTATACCTCCGTGCTATGCTGCTGCTGCTGTTGTGTTACAGTTTAAAAGGTCTCAGATGAATCGGCTGCTATTGTATTGTATTGCTGTTATTGTTTCTAAAAAAAAAAAACACTAAAACACTTCTATGAGAAATCGGGTCTTATATTATGTCTGGTACGCTTCGTCTGCTTCTGGGGTCGAGTCTCGTCCGCGTCGTCCCCACCGCGTGGCCGAGCTCCGATAGATCGTCAACGCCGAGGAGTGTTATTGTTGTCGTGGGGCGTCACTTCCGAGTCCCATGCACGCCCCTCCTGACTACTGCTGCTGCTGCTGGTGGTGGCGTGGCATTAAGCTGCTAGTAGTACCACCACCACCACCAGTACTACCACTACCACCACCACTACCAGGAGGAGATGACTCCAGTGGACGTGTCTTTGGATCGTCTTGGACCGTGAGTCGTTGAGTGGGTATTCACCAACCACGTGGGAAAAAAAGTACTGCTCCGAACTGTCGTCTTGAAGGGGGGACTCCCCGCGGGAACAAAAGTGGTCGACTCCACTGACACGGGGGACGTGGCTTCTTCTTAGCCTACGTGTGGCTTCTTAGCCTACGTGTGGCCTTTTTTTGTACACGTTGGATTTTGCGATGGACGGCGGCGACAACAACAACAGCGACGAGGTGTTCGAGCAGCTGGTGCAGGTGGGCAACCGGCTGGTGCTGTGGGTGGCCGCCGGCGCCATGGTGTTCGGCGGCGTGGTGCCCTACGTCCCGCAGTACCGAGACATCCGGCGCACGCAGAACGCGGAGGGCTTCTCCACGTACGTGTGTCTGGTGCTCCTGGTGGCCAACATACTGCGCATACTGTTCAGGTAACACATCACACACACACACACAGTCAATCACACCGGCATGGCAGGAACACATTGTAGTAGTATTGTTGTTGTTGTTGTTGTTATTATTGGGGAATGCTTGACCTGCTCTCATTGGCTGTGTGTTAATTGACAAAACGACAAGACCAGAGGGAGCCACAAGTATCCACATCATCCTTCACTGCAGTACTAGAAGTACAGATACTTGTGTAGAAAAAACGACTCTGGTAAAAGTTGAAGTACTTATTCAAATTCTTTACTCAAGTGAAAAGTACACACTCTGAAATGTACTCAAAGTACAAACGTACAAAGTAGCCATTTTAATTCTTAATATATTGAAAGTAATCAACTTAACGTGGACCAATATTAACGTGAGGCTCCAATGCAGAACATCAGCTTTCAATGGCAGCAACACAACTGGAAGCTTTTGACACTTTTACAACTTTTCGACTCTCTTGTCGTAGTGATGATGTTTTTTTTACTGACACATTATGGGCCCACTGTGGTTGAGCAACTGAGCATCTGAAAGCTGAGCCTTTAGTCTGCTAAACAAAGCAGTCCCCAGACCCAACCCAGGAGCTGGAAGTGTGACCCTACCACTGTACTGTACCAACTGGGCTATTTGTGGTTTGGCGACAAACTGGAAATACAGGAAATGTTGTGATTTCCGGGTCGCTGTCACGGTGGAACAATATGCAATGTTCCAAGGTTGACAACCACTTGAGGAAAGAATGAAAAATACATTCACATTTACATTTGGGGCATTTGGCAGACACTTTTATCCAAAGCGACTTACGAAAGAGTACATTTGTTGAAGGAGACAGCAATATATCGCTGTGGTGCATAAAGATATATAGAGCGATTCTGAGCATGTTGCCAACATCTAAGAACATACAACATGCCAAGCAATCCTAAGTACTATTAATAAATGCCAAGACGTACAAACATACATGAAAGGAACATGGATGATTCACAATGATAATTGTGGTGTGCCTGACCTCCACCCATGTGCATCACTGTGTTGTGTTTGTGTGTGTATGTTCTGTATGATTGCGGTCCACAGATTCGGCCGCTACTTCGAGACGCCCTTGCTGTGGCAGAGCATCATCATGATCGTCACCATGCTGGCCATGCTCAACCTGTGCACCAGCGTGCGCATGGCCACCGAGCTCAGCACCAAGCGACGCTCGTTCATAGGTCAGTCACACCCCAACATGCACACATACATATACACACACCTTGCATACACCAGTGTCATATATACTTTATATTGACACCCACTGACGTTGATTTAATATGAATAATTATTTCCAAACTATAGAGATACTGTATATACACAGGACGGGAGGGTGCATTGCTGCCTAATTAAACGAATCCCTTCTTACTAGAGGCATGGGTTCAGAGAGGGAGACACAGACCTCTCCCTCAGCAACCAATCAGAAGGAATGTTGGTGTTGGTTTATGGGTAATGGAGGGGGTGGTTTAAGGGGCATGGGTGGGTCTGGTGGTGTGATTATCATACATCATATATATACACACACACACACACACACACACACACACACACACACACACACACACACACACACACACACACCCATTAACCGTGGTGAGCAGAGCAGACCGCTGCTGATGCTAATGGCTGTACTCTATGAGGCGGTTCCGAATGGTGTTAGTTTTCATCGTACATTGTCTTAAACCACGTGTCTTGTCGGGTACAGTCAGACATCAGGATCAAATGTACAAATCCGCTGATATTTGCTTTATTTTTTTTCTCCACAATACATTGTTTGTCAATGTTAACATCAATTTGACCTCTTTTTGCAAAGACAAACTCACTTGTCGCTCTGCTTTTGTCTGGGTTAAATATTAAAGAGGCAGGTGAAAGAATCTTTGTATAACCTGGCATATAACCTGCCGTTTACACAATACCAATGAAGCGAGGCCTTTCTTTGTACAAGGGGTGTGCTATTGGCTATTCGTTTATGCTATCAGATTGCACTGCTCTGGTTGTACACCCTGACATTTTGGTTCTGTATACAGAGACTTCTCACCTCAGCCCTTGCTCCTCCTGCTTTGGTTGGCTGTGGATGTACAGTACACAGTAGATGTTAAATTCAGCAGTAGGTCAATGCGATAGATTCCTGGCATTCCACTCGGTATCAAGTTTTTTAATGAAATGCTGCATGTGGGCTCCTATCTCCATTTTTGTTTCGTATAAAGGAACGACTCCTCCACATAGACGTGGCCGGCTTTATCAATGCTACGTTTGGGGGGGAAAAAATGAGCCACATTTTTGTATGTATCAACTGTTTTTTTGTTGTTGTTTTATTCAACCAATGCTTTAAAAAGTGTTTCATTCAAAGGAGACATATTACCACCGGGTGTGAGTGTGATTAGCCATTCCAAGCGGTTTCAAAAGCCATCTATCGGCCATCTATTTTTTTTTGACATCACGTGGGAGTGTCCACCTAGAAGTATGCTGGATAGATCAGCCTACCCAGTGGACTGTGGCAACTGGTAGGCTGATAAATCCAGCATATTTCTAGGTGGACACTTCCGCTTGTAAGTTGACTCTGGCTGCTTCTTTATAAGACAATTATAAATGCATAAATGTCTTCTCCCGGTCTATTTCTGACCAATCAGGGCATCTCTTCCCCGATTGGTTCGGGGGAATCCATCCTGCCTGTCAATCACATGCGTGTGTAATTTACACAACACACTTGTAGATGGCAGAGAAACGTAGGGATCCAGGGGATGTTGTTTTGGGCTTTGTATCTTCCCTACAGCACCTTTATTTTTAACACTGGATTAGTTCCACTTTGTTTCAGCCCTCTGCGGGTGCCCAACATTAAGACTGAGATAAGAAGTTGTGTTGTGGCCTTGGCCTCTATTTACTCCATGTTCGCCTAGCGAGTAGACTCACCATTGTACACACGGTTGGCCCCTGGAGTCATGGAGTTGGTCTCGGGTTGCTTTGTGTTGACTCTTTTTTTTCTTTCCTTTTTTTTTTTGGGATCATTTTAAGGGCATATCTTCTCATTGTAATTCATTTATACAATAAGATTCAAGATTCCTTTATTGCCATATCTAACAAGTTGCAATGAATGCTTACTCCCCATTCACTCCCACAATATTCTTCTAAACATGAATCCAAATTAATTTCTAAACATTTTAGTAAAAATAAGTACCTAATAAGTTCAGTTAAAAGTAACAATATCGGGTAACCAGTATAGAACTGGGTTTCATGATAATTCGATATCTTCCATTTCAATGGCCAATACGAATACTATTCAAAGATATTAAGCAAGGATAGTTGAATTATTACACGGCTCAAAATTCCACTGCCCACTAGGTTGTGATGACGTATAATTTGATGCCGCTTTGTTATTGTTGTTGATGGTATTGTATGGTGTTGTTGTTTGTTGTTCTGTTTCACCTTTAATAGAGGCAGCGTAACATACTGGTCTTATCACCTCACACGCCGTTTTCGTGGAGACCTTCCAGAGGTCACAGGGTCGGTGGCTGGGGAGTTTGTGTGAATGGATTCACGCAAAACTTGCCTTTACTAGCTTTTTCTAAGTGTTGTTATTTACATGTGTATTTCTATCTACTGTATACGTGCGTGTGTGTGTGTGTGTGTGTGTGTGTGTCTGTCTGTAGCAACAGACAGTAAGGACGAGGAGATCAAAGTCCCTAAGCGGCTCTTTCTGGGTATGTACTCTGCCATTAAAAAAAAAAATGTACGTAAAAAAAAATCCCCTCAAACAAACCAACATGGGTTGTAGTTCACCTGCCTTTACAGCAGAGGGCGACCTTCCAGGTTCGGTGAAGTGAAAATCCTTCCTCTTGCTTGGAACTTCCTGGTGTTATCATTGGTGAATAAACCCAGTGGCACATCAACGTGAGCAAGCGAAGGGTGGAGCAACACAACAATTAACGAACCTGGAAGTGTCACCTCGGCTTGAGACCACACCCCCCCCCTCCCTCCGTCCGTCCGTCAGTCCCCTGCTCCATCCCCTCCATCTCTTTGTTTGTCTTGTGTGATGCTGCATGACCCCTGCCTGTCACCCCCACCCTCCCCCTGTGCACACTATAAAAAAACAACCAAATCTAACCAAGGAAACTAACCCCCACCACCCCCACCAGTGGGCACCCACAGCCGCCGGGCCCCTTCCTATCCCCCCGCTCTCCCTATGTGGCACTTGTGCCGTTGTTTGTGCGGCTCGCTGCCGTTTCCCTCCCACTGTTACACCGCATCGCATCCCAAAGTCCGAATACACAATTGCATGTTTGACCACCTCCACCCACCAAGGATATGCCCACATTTTGGGGGGCGTTGCATGTAATCAACACACAGAAATCTATGGGATGACCGCTCTGATCTGATGGAAGTACACGTATTCTGCTTGCATGTTATTTTGACTCACCGATTTATCAGTGTCATTTTAGAAAATGGTAGTCCTTCCTGTGCTACTTCCTGATTCTTGAAATACAAAATGTCAAATACTTTCTCTAATACTCTAATACTTTCACAATTCAAGTTTCTAATTGTGTCTCTGAATGGTGCATGGTGATGCTAAATCTGCTTCTTTTTCCACTGAAAGGACAAGGCAGACATAATTGTTGATTCAACTTAAAAGTATATAACGACCAAACCACAGCATGATATGTCTACTTAGTGATGGAAGGACACACTGTTAAACAGGAAGCTACCATGCCCATAATCTACCGCAGTCCAATGCAACATCGTACCAAACGAAGATGGGATATATTCTTTATAAGGCCACCAGGTGGCGACAGAGCCCAACATTTGTCAGACATTGCATGCTACAGTGCTCTTGTTTAATGAGGCTTCTCGGCTTTGGTTTGTCACTTCTTAATAATTCATTCAATTCAACAGCAGATTTCAATAAGATGTGAATAAATAGGAAAATCATAACCTTCCACAGTTATTTGGGTTTGGGATTATTTTCTGCTGAAGACCAACTTCAATGCAATGACATCCAGTCAGATTTTAGGGGACAGGATTGTCATTTGTTTGGCTTAGCCTCTCTGGATAAGCCAGTTGCAGATGCAGTCTCTAGGAAGGGCCATGCGGGGCCCTTTTGACCAGGGCTCTGCTAGTGTCTGTGCCCAGACATTGATTGCCCATCCCGCCTGGATTCAGGCGATATTAATGTTTAACATTTTAAGAAGCCTGCTAATAGCAATCTTAATACATCTCAGTGTGCTCCCTCCAGTCAAACAAGATGAGTTTCGGGGGTTCCATATTCCATAAGTGTTGGAGTGTCTTCTGGTTGTTGCACTACTCTACTCTTCCCCCCCGCCTGCCTGTGCGCTCTCTCTCTCTCTCTCTCTCTCTCTCTCTCTCTCTCTCTCTCTCTCTCTTATATATATTTATATATATATTATATATATATATATATATATATATATCTCGATGTGTGTGGCGCACTACATGTGCCATCACTATTGCCACAGGGGCTCCAGTCAAAGTTGATTACAGGCTGCCATTTTGAACCCAGGGAGGAAAAAACCATAACTGAAGTCTGCATTCAGAGGCCTTTTCATTCTTTCTCTCTTCCCCAAATAGGATCATTGGTTTTGCCACCATGTGGTCAACAAGAGAGTCTTGCAGAAATAAATTATTTACCAAACATGGATGGACTGTAAACTTATAGTGTGCATCCAAAACAAGGTTGTAAATGAATCCTCTATACTGTAAAAGCCTGTTCCACCATAGTAGGATATTGGCGCAAACTTGCATAGTGGTTTACAGTATATTTGTACCTTTTTATCTTAAAAGACCAAATGAACTTGTGTTCATGCAGACAAGTTCCTCATTTACCCGCCTGAGTCTCCAAGTAACAATTGTGGCTCTGTAAAGCATTTTCTTTTTTAAGTATTCCTTTTGACTTGGACAACATGCAGGTGTTGTTGAATATCAAAAAAGACGAGCTGCTATCTGCTTTCATAGTCCTGCTTTGAAATAGTGCAAGTGACGACCCTTTCCACCCAAACACGGAATTGGACTGGTGTATGAGACGTTGGATTAAATGCTTTCACAGTTTTTAATTTAGAATCATGGTGTGCCTCAAAAAAGGGTTGTCCGTCAACCATAGCCATACAAACATGGATAGCTGGCCTGTTTACAGAAACCCTGACAGCAAACCTCAGTGACACACACACACACACACACACACACTCCATGGCTCCTACCTCTGCCATTGTTAAGTTGACGTTAGTTCCTCGTCCAACGGAACAATTGTTTTGTTTGAATAATCTGAGATAAGTGGCCACAATACTGTTATGTTGACTCGCCTTATTTAAAAATGTAGACTAACTAAAACATTCATTTTGATTTCACTTTTATTGGGAACATGTTTGTCTCGTGAAAAGGCTTTTCCCTGCAGCTCCACCACGGGACATGGACCCAGATTAAATCTGGATTAAACCTTGTAAGCTCCCATTTCTTATCTCCGGGTTTAGTGTCCTGTTGTAATTTTGCCCAGGCAATGACTTCAACGGCCTCCAGTCCCGAGGGTGTCTCCTGAGTGATCTTATACGTCTAGATTACAGTAGCCTCCGGTAGCGGCGCCCCGTTTCTTATCCTCCCGATTTCCTCCCGAGCCATTCCTCATCCTGCAGTCCTAGCGGGGATGTGCACCTGTTGCTCTCCTCCTGAGTGTTGCTGCTCGGCGGCTCCCCATAAATCACCTCGCTCTCTCCCGCGCTCTCATTATCTCTCGTTTCCTTCTGGAGACGTCATTACCCTCTCACCCAGGGGTGACCGCCGACTGGGCCTTCAAGTGCCTATACTCTCGACGCCACTACCCGGGATAAAACATGACAACGCGACACTTACATAATGGCTTTTACTTCCTCGAGGCTTTTACTTCCTCAAGGCTTTTACTTTTCCTCAAGGCTTTTACATTCTTAAATCACTTTCACTTCCTCAAGATTTTGCGATTGTGTTGCCAAGACGGAGCCCTACTGGCGTACCGCATCGAACCGGTGAATTACAATTTTGGGGCCTCGATTCACATGGATAATTTTGAGTCCCGCTTTCCCCAATCAAATCCTAAGCATTCAAACCGCATTTCTTCCATGCATGTTCTCCATCAAAACCTCCGTTTGGCTTTGAATGGAACACAACACAGAAGCCAGATGCATTCCCAATGGTGTCTTTAAACCTAGCTCGCCACTAGACACTATACGAGACACTATGCTGACAAGTGTTGTTGTGTAGCAGGCATTTTGCTGTGAGACCTAAGGTGGTTTTGTGGTTTTGGTGTCAGTGGGCTTCATGCTTGGAAAAACGACTCAAAGCTCTTTCAACCCCCCCCCCCCCAGGGTGCTTCTGAGTGGAGTTATAATTGCAGCCTTGCTTTTGGACAATGGAGAAGAGAACCCATGCAAAGACGTGGACCCATGAAAAAGCGACAAACTCCCGCCGAGAAGTTTGCGCAGCCGTGGCATTGGGAGCGAGGAGAGCCACAGCGGGCCCATTGTACCTGCTCCGTCATACAGCCGCAAATGGGAAGAGACAAGAAATCCACCCCCGAGGAACACGGGGGTGGAGTGCTGGGGGGGGGGTGGTGGTGCTTCTTTTTTCTCCTTTTTGGACAGGAAATGAATCACTGCAGTGTGTCTCTACTGGGCTTGTTGTCATTATCCCAGCCCAAGAGTGGGGAGAGGAAACCATAAGATTGGGTGAGAGAAAAAACGCACTGATATCCATGGATACAATGCAGGCTTTTTTTGTACGCGTGCTTAAGATGTCCCCCTCTCTCTTCCCACCTTATTTGGATGATGGACAAATCATATCTGTGTGTGGGTGTGTGTGTGTGTGTGTGTGACACTCGAGGGTTGTGGTGGGCATGCTACCCCGGCTGAGTCTGACTACCTCTTCGGTTCTTATCGGCCATGTCCAGCTGCCATCCACTGGGCACGGTCCCACACCACCGTCTCATGCTGGGAGAGGGGGGGGGTTGTGAGGTGAGGGGAGGTGGTGGTGGTGGTGGAGGGTATGGACCCCCACATCAGGCCTCTACTCCACCCTCAGGGGGTCCTGGAAAAAGAATTCGGAGCGCCGTGTTGTTGGTGATGTGAGGTGGTTTTGGAAGCTGCAGTTTGCGTCTCCTCCTTGCTGTATGGTATCCAGGTCCAAGGCTGCGTGTCCTTCGTTTCTGTTTTTGTTCCGGGTTTTCTTTTTTGCATGCGAGGTTCTGCCATTGTATTCGTTTCACGCTGCGCACACACAGCGTGCCTTGTAAAAAAAAAAGGGAGGGCTGGGCCTGGACTCTCATTTTCAATCACTTTTTGGACGGCGGTTCAATTTAATTGCCGTGCTTTTTTTTTATTGGTCGTGTTGACTTTGCCGATCACAAAGCGTCCGTGGGCCTCAGCGGCGTATATAGCATGGGGGCCACACCCCCACCGGCTGCTCCAACGCAAACACGGTCAAACCCCATAAAGTGATCGACAAGACAATTGGCACGTATGCACAGATGCACGTCTACGCCCTATTCTATGGCGCCACCGTCGGCTAAATAGGGCGGCAAAATGTCACTTAGTTTAAACATTGCAATGAAGCCTATAGCCTTTTGATGCTAAAGCTTAGCTCATGATAATCCCTCATCTCTTTCTCGACCCCCTACAAAAGGTTACAAAACCAAAGGATGCAGAATGAATGCTATATGGCAATGGCCATGGGGGGGGCGGGGGGGGTGCTGTCAGTCAAAGCACCAAATGAATAATAAATGCATGAAATGAATTTGCATGCGTCTCCACAATGCAACACAAGGCAGCATGCACATGTCTATGTCGAATATTTTGATTTAATAATGTGAAATCAAACAATCAATTACTATTGGCTAAAGGTCAGCTGCCCCCCCCCATAACATTTAGGCCGACTGTTGCTGTAGGGCACAGGGGATGGAAATCTCATATGTTTCTACAGCACATCATATCACCGTTGGATTAAGAAGGTCATTTTTGGTGCTCGTGCCCGTTCGCTGTTTGCTGGGTTGAAATGAGCTGCACGTTATCAGGACATACTGTACATCAGGGTTTCCTCCTCTGAGGGGGGGGGGGGGGGGGGGGGGTCGAGAAAGAGATGAGGGATTATCATGAGCTAAGCTTTAGCATCAAAAGGCTATAGGCTTCATTGCAATGTTTAAACTAAGTGACATTTTGCCGCCCTATTTAGCCGACGGTGGCGCCATAGAATAGGGCGTAGACGTGCATCCGTGCATACGTGCCAATTGTCTTGTTGATCACTTTATGGGGTTTGACCGTGTTTGCGTTGGATCATGTACTCATGCCGCACCAGACAAGCATTTCGGTAAGGTCGGATGAAACTTTCCATGGAAAGTTGTGAGAGACCCGATCACCTTTTACTGTTTAAGCCGCTTAGAAACACACAAGCGCCTATTGTGAAAATGAATTGTGACTACTCTCGAATGCAATAACCCCCAACTCCAAAACGGTAGGGAAAGCAAGTAGAGGTGCACCAGCACAAGATACATACAGAGGGATCATTGGGCAATAGCGTCTTATGAGGTTATTGTGTGCGTGGCTGCAAAATGCGTTTGAGCGCGAGATAAGTGCAGTTTGGACATCCATGCCCTCTCGCGACTAAACCTTGGTGTTTGATGCCTAAACCGATGTTTGCCCCACTGTCTTATGATGTCTCATGCCCACACAAGCATTGGTAAGGTCGGATAAACGTTTCCATGAAAAGTTGTGAAGACCCATCACCTTTTACTGTTTAAACCGCTTAGAAACACACAAGCGCCTATTGTGGAAAATGAATTGTGAACTACTCTCGAATGCAATAACCCCCCAACTGCCAAAACGGTAGGGAAGGCAAGTAGAGGTGCAACCAGCACACGGATTTATACCGTACAGAGGGAATCATTTCGGGTGCAATAGGCGTCTTTATGAGGTTATTGGTGGCGTGGCCTGCTGCGATAAATGCGTTTGAGCGCGAGATAAGTGCAGTTTGGACATCCATGCCTTTCGCGGCGGAAACGCTTGGTGTTTGCCTAAAATGCACTTGGTGTTTGATGCCTAAA
>PIJE02001973.1:60023-81206 GCA_002895965.2 Coryphaenoides rupestris | reverse complement strand
GTGTGTGCGCATGGTGGTGTGTTGCAGTCACTGAGCAGACGGAGGATTCAGCAGCACAGCAACAACATAAAACCGATTCATAACTTTGTGATCGGGCCATCGGCCGGTTCATGCTACGTTTAGACCGATCCAGGGGTCCGTGTACCGATGCACTCACATCTTTTAAATCAAAACCGATTTTCCGATTCAAATCGGTTATTTGTTACACCCCTAATATGTATGAAATAAATTGACAAAGACGAAAACTAAAGACATTTTCTCTATAATTTTATTTTATTTTAGTTAGTTTTGGAAAGACACAATACAGTTTCAGTTAGTTATGGTTTTTTTGTAAAGCCTCGTTTTTATTTTTATTTCAGTGAACGATAATGTTTTTTCACACGTAGTTTTTTTTTTCGTTTAGTTTCGTTAACGATAATAACCTTGGTGTGAACCCGGAAGAACAACAAACTCCCAACTCAGAATTCTCCTCAAAAGTTCTCCCCCTCTCCCCCTATGGTTCTTGTTCTGGTTCTCGTTCTGGAGGAATCCCCTTGCTTACCACCTCCGAGTCCCCGTAGAAGGCGGCCAGGTCGAGGGGCGTGCGGCCGTTCTTGTCGGCGTGGTCGGTGGCGGCGCCGCTCTCCACCAGGCAGCGCACCACGGGCAGGTGGCCCTTGAGACACGCCCAACTCAGCGCCGTCAGGCCCTCCTTGTCCATCAGAGACAGGGAGGCTCCTGGGAGGTCGGGGGGGGGGGGGGAAGAGAGGGTGAAAACATGGCTCCCAGCGACAACTGGCTTGCCCATGATAGCAAGGCATACCGGTGTGCCAAGGGGGACGAGGCTAGGTGGTGCACCCGTGAAATCTTTTGATTTAATATTTCATAATCCGGACGATAAGGTGGCGATTGAACACTTAAGATTCAAGATTCCTTTATTGCCAAGTAACAAGTACAATGGAATGCTTACTCCCCATTCACTGATGCAGTATTCTTCTAAAAATAAATTCTAAAACAACTCTAAACAATTAGTAACAGCACCTATAGTTAACTATTTACAATATAATTCGTACTATTCATGATTTGTTTAATGACTGATGTCTTTCCATGTAACACAAGTTCCTGCTCCGTTTGGTTCCATATTTTTGACAAATAATGCATTTGACTGCTGTTGTCTGCTGTATTGCGAATAACATAATCCTAGCAGCAATAACAATAACTTCAAGCGTGCCTTCAAAAAAGGTTGGCAAACCCCTGAGCTGGACCCACCACCACCTTTGGGTTCTCACTGATTTACATTTACATTTACATTGAGGGCATGTGGCAGACGCTTTTATCCAAAGCGACTTACAATGAGTACATTTCTTGAAAGATAGACAGCAATATATCGATCCAAGTTTCGCAAAGGGTCTTGGGACTTCAAGAATAGCTGCAGTAACACCCGAGAATACCAGATGAAAGCTAAACCCTACACACACACACACACACAGGTGAGAGAGAGAGAGAGAGGGCGAGAGAGAGGAAGAGGGAGAGAGTTCTCCTCACCTTGAGCCAGCAGGAACTGAACGGTGCCCAGGTGGCCCTCCGAGGCGGCCATCATCAGCGGGGTGCGGCCCTGCTTGTCCGCCAGGTTTCACGTCGGCCCCGTGGGTCAGCAGCAGGTCCACGATCTGGGAGACACGCCCCACAAAACCAGCCACGAGAGAGAGAGAGAGAGAGAGAGAGAGAGAGAGTATATTCACAAGCAACATTAGTATGATCCGCGGCACACACATTAATAACCGCAACTCCGCCGAAACTATTTAATTTCATTCCCTAAAAAAGAAGCCCCTCAAATTGTTTCCGCCCCCACGGGTCATTTTTTCGACACTACACCACAACAACAACAACAACAACAACAACAACGACGACGACGAAAACAAGTGATTGACATTCTTGGGAGCACAGCCAGAGTGGGTTCAGAGGGAGCAGAAGGAGCCCTTGATATTTAAAGCTGCTGTACACCACAGCACACTGTGCCCCCCCCCCCCTCGTTCTGTCCTCGACGCTCGCCGGTAAATCGAAAAAGCGCCGACATTAATTAAACCCACCGGGCCGTGAGTCAAGCACGCCGGGGCTGACTGGTGCACACACACACACACACACACACACACACACACGCACACACACACACACACGCACACACACACGGCCGGGCGATCTTGTGATGAAAGGGCTGGGATTACCTGCCAGTGTCCCTGCCTCACGGCGCTGAACAGCGGCACGATGCCCCGGCGGTTGGGCTGGGAGACGGCCGCCCCCTGCTCCAGCAGCAGCCTGCACACCTCCAGCTTCCCCCGGCCCGACGCCGCCGTCAGGGCTGGAGGACGACGACGAGACAGGGGGAGACGCACACACACACACACACACACACACACACACACACACACACAAGCATACAGAGAGCCACACACACAAGCACGTACACGGACACACACACACCAGCACATACACGCACACAGAGACACACACAAGCACATACACCCGCAGACAGACAGACACATACACACACACACACACAGACAGACACATACAAGCACGTACACACGCACAGACACACAAGCATACAGAGAGCCACACACAAGCACGTACATGCACACACACAAGCACATACACCCACAGACAGACAGACACGTACACACACACACACACACACACACACACACACACACACACACAGAGACAGACACATACAAGCATGTACACGCACAGACACACACACAAACACGTACACGTAGGCACACAGAGACACACACACACCAGCACGTACACATCCACACAGAAGCACATACACGCACACACGCACAGACACACACACATACAAGCATGTAGGCACACACGTAGCGCACACACACGCACAGACACACACATACAAGCATGTAGGCACACACCACACACACACACACACACACACACACACACACGCACACACACACAGAATGTTAAGGAGAGATTAGAGCCTGATGCATTATGGGTTACGTTCACATCACATTCAATATAAAATATATATTCATGAGTGAGTCTCCACAGAGGCAGTTCTTTGACGTTCAATTTGCCTTCCTCAATGGACCCGGGTTTAAAGTATTAGGCTTTAAAAGTATAAGTGCATAACATTAGCATGGCTGGGATGCCTTTTTCCGTACAGCACACAGCGGTATACGGAAGGAATCAACATTAAGGGTCATCGTTCTAGAATACACTTTTATTTATTTTCTTCTGGCAAGTTGTGTGGCAAATGTTGGCACGTGAGTAAAACACTCGGACGAGTCGTGACCGGATCTTCTCCTTCTTTGATGGAGAAGCAAAACGCTCTGGCTGTACTGTGAGTGTGTATATATATATATTTTTTTTAAACACACCAAGCACATTCTCGACAGCTTTCACGTGGGAGCCCCGCAAACCGACACGGATACTGAACCGTTTTTTTTTCCCCGTTTTAAGAGTATCACCGTGGAACAACTCTCGGCTCAAATGTATTATTAAATATCCTTTCCAGTAATCACGGGAGATGAGCAAGCGGTACGGTAGCTTACGAGTAGGAAAAGAAAGGCGTCGCGAAAACCGGGAAATAAAACGAGTACGCAGATAAATCGGAATCTAGGCGAACGCGGAATTCTGCGTTCGGTTTAGGCCGGTTCCTGTGGAAAACCAAGACGGCTGACAGGGTGAGCAAACAAGAAGGCCCGTGTTACATTATAACCCCCGGAACACTGAACCGCGAACATTTTCCCGTCGACAGAATTTGTGCGAATAAAAATGATTGAAAAGGGGCCGCCGACCTACACGCTCATGCACATTCAACGCTTTGGAAAATCTAAAAATAAAGAAATAAATATAAAAACCGAGAAGCGGTGAGTCAGCAAATGTGTGTCCGTGAGGTACCGAGTGCCGGTGTACAGTACACACCCCAGGCGCTCAACAAACTGCACTTCAGTTGAACACCCCCCCCCCCCACACACACACACACACACACACACACACACACACACCCCCCCCGCCCCCAAGTTGAACCCGGGTTTAAATACACCACCACCAATAAGACCGTGTTACTTACACAGCACAACACCTCGGTTTATACGAGGACATAGTGTGGCCAAGGTCTGCCTCAAACGACGGGGTGTGTGTGTGTGTGTGTGTGTGTGTGTGTGTGTGTCTGTGTGTGTGTGTGTGTGTGTGTGTGGGTTGTGTTTTCCGGCACTGCAGAAGGGGAGGATAGCGCAGAAGTCTTCGTAGTCTTTGCGATTACCATGACGACGCATTCTAACTGTACAGGCAGGCGCAATCCACTATCGCACGCACACACACACACACACACACACACACAGACACACACAAACTCTACGATGTGTGTGTGTGTGTGTGTGTGTGTGTGTGTGTGTGTGTGTGTGACCCTCAGCCCTCGCCTCCCCCTCCCCCCTGTGTGTGGACGGCCCCACGTCGCAGCAGCTGGACAGCACACACACGCGCCGCACACACACACACACACACACACACACACACACACACACACACACACACACACCACCACACACACACACACACACACACACACACACACACACACACACACACACACCTGCACTGCAGCGCCTCTCACTCCCTCGTGCGTAGAGAAATAAAATCTTCCCTCCAACCAAATCCTTCCTCCCTCTTACCATACCCCTACTCAACCGACCGACCCGGCCGCACCCGTGTCCATCTTATTCCCGCAGGAAGAGACCAAATAAACCCCCAAAGGTATTTTTTCTTCTCCAGTGGGGCCGCTGGTGAATCGCAATAGCTGGCACTGGACACACCACACACACACTGGCACAGCGGGCGGTCCGAAAGCCTCCTCAGATCAAAGCGGATGGGAGGAAGAGGGGGGAGGAAGAGGGGAGGTTGGTTGGTTGGTTGGTTGGTTGGGGGAGAGGAGGGCATCAATGCGTCTCGATGCCGCGGGAGGGAGGGAGGGAGTGAGAGGTAATGAGGGGGAGGGAGGGAGTGAGAGGTAATGAGGGGGAGGGAGAGGGAGGGAGAGAGGTAATGAGGGGGAGGGAGATGTATGAGGGGGAGGAGAGGAGGGAGGGAGAGGTAATGAGGGGGGAGGGAGATGGGAGGGAGGGAGAGGGAGAGGGAGGGAGAGGTAATGAGAGGGAGGGAGAGGTAATGAGGGAGAGGGGAGGGAGGGAGAGGTAATGAGGGGGAGGGAGAGGGATGGAGGGCGAGGTAATGAGGGGGAAGGAGGGAGTGAGAGGTAATGAGGGGGAGGGAGAGGGAGGGAGGGAGAGGTAATGAGGGGGAGGGAGAGGGAGGGAGGGGGTCCATCAGTGAGCTGCTGGCTGGGTGACGTACCGGTCTCCCCCCACAGGGTGTCAAAGTTATTGATCTGGGCCCGCTCCACTTCCTCCTCGTCTTTCTCCGGAAGGTCCAGCAGGTAGGAGACGATCTGGGGGAGGGAGGGGCAAAGGAGGAGGCGGAGTCAGAGGAACAAACATGTCTGCACCGACCGTGTGATGCCGACGTGATCACTGCTGCGATCATCTTTGCCTGAGTTTGTGATTGTGATTAAACAGATTATCAATTAACTTCTCATTATGTGGCGCCTTCTACAAAAACATTACATCAGCGATTGGTTTTGACAGTTTGTGATTTCATTTGAATGTAATCGGTGTACAAAATAAGATGTAATCACGTTTTTAGTCTTTATTTATGATGAAATGATTGCAAACTTTCACGAGAAGACAATTGCAGAGGCCAAAATTGCGATTTTGATTAACAGGCAATTTATTGTTTATTGTGGATAAAATAAAACCAAAGTGGTATGAGTTTACTGATTATTCTGCACTACCCCTCCACCTCCCTCACCTGTCCTACCCCTCCTCCTGTTGAATGAATAATGAAGTAATCAGTGTTGGACGTTATCTCATCTAAAAAAAGCTACCATTACTTAAAAATAGACAACTTAATCACGGTGAGGAGCCACGGGGACTGGGAAACGTCACGTTGTGTGAGACAAACAGGAAGCTGTTTACCACGGAAATCTATCACAACAGCGTACGAACACGCGTGTGTGTGTCGTGTGTGTGTGTGTCCAAGGAGGTCTCGGCAAGGGCAAAGACGGCGCAAAACCGGAAATTAAAAATGAAAACGGTTTGTCCGTCGTAGAAACACGACACTTCTTAAGTTTTCAATTTCACAGCTTGAAACCTCCCCTGTCTCTGCCAAAGTGTAATTTGTTCTTGTCAACATCCAGCTCTCTGTGGTTGCCTCGTACAAACCCCCCACAAAGGGCAGCAGTCGAGGGGGACTCCAGAGTCACAACAAGAGCTGCCCTCGGTCAAACGGCACCGCCAGTGTTGTGACAGGCGGGTCAGGACGCAAAACGCCACCGAATAACCTTTAAACTATTCAAAAGAGGACAACGCCGTCGGTCTGGCGGGATTCAAACCATCGTGATCGACCCGCCTGGGCTTCGCTGAAAACATCAATTACCCGTTAAAATGTAAGACTTCGTGTAAAGTACTTTTTTTTTTTTTTTTGTCTTTTTTTTGTCCGTCTCCACAAACTTCGCAAAAACTCTTGCATCTGATGTCAACTGAAGCATCGATTCCAAAAATGACTTTTATTGTTGTTTATTCTATTCGCTTATTCATTGTCTTTATTCTCATGTTTTGAGCAAACTCTGGCACAAGAATTTTCCTTCGAGATTAATATCTTATTTCATCTTATCTTAAAAGATGTGGAAAAGAAGAAGAGCTATATTGCCATCGTTGACATTTGGGGCCGACGCTAAACGCATTTCGACACAAATTGGTACAAGGAAGACATTTTGGCTCAGAATGTTCTTGGTAACGGATGTTTTCATTCAAGCTAGGAGAGAGGGGTTGCCATGGTTTGATTTATATATATTTTTTAATTTCTACTCTCCGTTTAATGTTCACTGTTATGCACCAATTCCACAAAAGCACATTCATTGTTTGCAAAAAACTAAGGCAATATAAGCCGTTTCTGATTGTGATTCTCATTCTGATTCTGGTTCTTAATGTGGTCCAGAGAAGCAGGACCAGAGCCCTACCTCCGTGTAGCCCATGCTGGCGGCGGCGATGAGGGCCTGCTGGACGGCGTGGCTCTTGGTGAAGGCCGCCTGCTGGGGAGACTGGGACTGCAGCGGGGACCCCCGGGGCCCCAGTCACACTGGATGAGGAACTTCACCACGTCCATGTGGCCCCGCAGCGCCGCGTGCACCAGGGCACACTGGCCGTTCTTGTCCAGGTGGTCCACCTGACGACGGAAATGACGCTCAAGCAGGTTGCATTTTATATTTGGAAATTTGCACCAACAATCAAAAAACTTTGCATTGAGCCGACCACTGTGTGGGAGAATGACGCGTGAGTCGGAATGGAATGCTTATTGCATTTCCAATGAAAAGTCGTGCGGTGGAGGTGGGAGGCGGCGGGGGGGAGACGCACCGTGGCTTTCCGGCGGCACAGCGCGATGACGATGGCCAGGCTGCCCCCGGACGCGGCGTAGCCCAGCGGCGTGAGGCCGCTCTCGGACGCCAAGTCCACCGCGGCGCCGAACTCCCAGCAGCAGCGCACCATGTCCATGTAGCCCCAGGTGCGCGTGAACGCACAGCACCGGCGCGGTTGTTCAGCCCTCCGTGCGGTAGTTCACGTTGGCCCCGCCCAGCATCAGCAGCCGGCTCACCTGGCGGGAAAAGGAGGAAGCGGGTTGTAAGATACTGGAAAAACTGGTAAATATTGTGATCCATCCAGTTCTGATCCCTCTGATTTGTGTTGTTTGTATTGTTCTTTTGCACATTCCGCTGAGCATCGCCACTTTTAGATGACACATCTTGAATCTTGACCTACTTGTATTTTTTATGTTTATGCTACAGTATGTGGAGTTGCGTTTTATGTATTCCTCATGTGCAATACTACTTCCTCACTATTACTTCTCAATACCATTGGCAACTTGTTGTGTTTCCCTGAATATCTTACCGATATTTTTCCTTAGGCTTATTCACTGTAAATTTGTAAATGTATTATTAGTTTTTATTTGATGAGGACAGACGGATGGACAGACGGATGGACGGGTCAAATGTTTTTTGTCATGTTCAAAAGATGAACCGAGGATGAGCCACGGAACATTTTTCTGTTTAAAGCGGCACCGCATCCGTTTACTACATTAGCGTCCTCCGGTGGCTAGAGTTGTAGCTAATAAATGTCGTCGGAAATGTCGACGCTTCTGAAAGACGCCAAGACACACTTTATAGACGACAGGAAAGAAAAACGTCTTCCAGCCAGGTAACACTGGAAAGATTTTACATGACCTGATTTAAACCTGAAATAAAAGATGATGTTATGTCTTGTTGTACATGAACAGATGATGTGATGTAACATCATATGAGCGGCAAGATTTTTAATAGTGGACCATAATAGCACCAGAATAAAAAATATTTACAAAGAAAAATCCAGTGGATGGGTACGTTTTATTCCTGGGAAGCGTTCAAGTTCCGATATTTTTAGAGTAAATATCCGAGTAAATAGCCGCAGGTTCCTAAATAAACTTGAATAAGAAAATGTATTATGTGCAGCTCAAAAGTGCAAACAAGGTACCCAGAAGACAACCGCAGGCAGGGGAAAGTTTGTATTGTTATATAGTTTTGGGATGCAAAGTTTGGAATTTTCTCAGCGAAAATGTTCAAAATCTATTTGACGGTGGGGCTGTCAACACGGTTCACAACTTCAGCAGCGCACACACACTGTGTCTCTCTCTCTCTCCTCTTCTCTCTCTCTCTCTCTCTCTGTCCCTCTCCTCTAATCCATTTGTTTTGGTCGTCCTGGGACGAGCGAGGTGTACCTTGATGTTGGGAGTGTAGAGGTTCCTCAGCGAAGACAGTGCAGTTGAAAGACCTTCGCTGCTGTAGGACACCCACAGGCCTTGCAAAATAGATGAGGAGACCCCGACTTTTTTGCTCAAGCCCTGCAAGAGAGAGAAGAAACGTTCAGGAGGGAGGCAGGGTGTGTGTGTGCGTTTGTGCGTGTGTGTGTGTGTGCGTGTGCGTGCGTGTGTGTGTACTTGTGTGTGTGGACATTTGTGTGCGTGTGTGTTTGGGGGGGTATCTGTGTGTGTGTGTGTATGTGTGTGTATGTGTGTGTGTGTACATGCGCATGTGTGCCTGTGTGTGTGCACGCACATGACTGTGTGTATGTGTATGTACGTGCACCTGTGTACATGTGCATACGTGTGTGTGCGTGCATGTGTGAGTGTGTGTGTGTGAGTGTGTGAGTGTGTGTGTGTGGTGTGTGAGTGTGTGTGATGTGTGTGTGTGTGTGAGTGAGTGTGTGAGTGTGTGTGTGTGTGTGTGTGAGTGTGAGTGTGAGTGCGTGAGTGTGTGTAGAGAAGCAGTGCACCTTAAAGATGTGTGCTTTGAGGATGTGATGGCCCAGCTCGATGGTCTGCTGCCGATTCAGCTTGTTCTCCTGGCGCGAGAACCAGAAGGCCAGCAGGGTGTGTCCGCTCCTGCAGAACCCGGGACCGCGGAGAGGAGGTGTTACATAATCCACACAAGAACAAAACGTAACAAAACATCCGCATTCACGCATTTTAACATCGACCACCGCGCGAGCGTGAAGGATTTCTGTACAAAATTCAAGGATGTAAAAGCCCACGATTAAAAAAAAAACAAAACGACACTACAGTACCCTTGTTACAGTTTAATTACATGCAATATGCAAGGTAACAACCTGTAACACTGTATTTAATATGTAATAATGATATGGAACAGTCTAACCCGAGTGTGGAACTCGATTTACCACCTGTGCCTAACCTCAACCCCCAACCCTAACTAACTAACTAACTGAAGTTACATGGAGTTTCATAGCGATATTACATTAACATTAGGAACATACTGTTACACATTGTTTATTACACAGTAGTTAGTCTAATGACACTGCAATAGGACACTAATGTAAAGCGGAACCCAATATTCACATTAATTAATGAGCTAAATAAATGTATTTGCTGTCACGCATTCTGGATCTCTCTCTCTCTCTCTCTCTCTCTCTCTCTCTCTCTCTCTCTCTCTCTCTCTCTCTCTCTCTCTCTCTCTCTCTCTCTCTCTCTCTCTCTCTCTCTCTCTCTCTCTCTCTCTCTCTCTCTCTCTCTCTCTCTCTCTCTCTCTCTCACACTCACAAACACCTGGGGTCACAGAGGAACTTGGTCTTCTCGCCCTCCTCCCTCCAGATCAGCCACTCCCGGAAGGACGGGTGGACGAACATGCGGGTGCCGTCCCGCCTCTTGACCAGGAAGACGGACAGGTTGTCCACGCGCTGCTGGAAGTCCTCCCAGTCCAGCGTGCCCTGCGGTATTACGATTAGCACGAACATTAGTTTCTGATTGTTATTGTCTTCAACCCACGGAGCTCTGAATGCACTTAGAGCAGGCTCCAGCAGTTCACCTACCGGCCCATAGGGGTCAGTAATGACAAGGCATCTGTGATTCTTACATATAGCACCTTTAACAAGTCTTATCTGATTGTGTTTAGTGGCGATGACCTCACCAATATTGTATCTCTACGGACAGCTCGGGTCATCCATAATCTTTGCATACCTTTGGTTTCAAAAACAACTTTTGTCACGTATGAGCAACTTTCTGTCAGTAAGGTCTGTGGAGCGTTCAATTCTTCGGTGTTCTCCTTTGGAACGCTTCACAGACTGTACTGACAGAAAGTTGCTCATGCGTGACAAACGTTGATTATTGTGAACCCAAAGGCATGCTGACGATACAAGGGGGGGCGGATGACCCAAGCTGTTAGTAAAGGTGCAGTACTGGTGAGATAAGACATTCATTTCATTTCTTTCTTATATTTTAAGCTCCATGAAGGGAAATGCGACAAAGAGGTAACATCCTCTAAGTCGCTCGCTAATTCATGTTCATAAGTGTAGCGCCGGCCAAGAAAGAACTAGAACCGTGTTGTTTTTAACCGTGGGAAGTGTATTCGTTGCTTTCTTCGTCGTAAATAGGACTCGAGCCTATTTTGGACATGGAAATTCAAAAGCATTCGTTTTGCGTCTGTCTTTTGCGACACGGCCAGAATTTCCTTCCGGATTAATACGGTTCCATCTTATCTTATCTTAGTGTGTTCCTTTGCTTTCAGAAGTCCTATCTGTCCTTGACGCCATTTCTCATAAAGGAATTGCCACGACCAAATATCAAATATGAACATGGTGGTGGTGGTGGTGGTGGTGGTACTGAAGGGCCTGGCTCTGGCAGCCGCACCTGTAGCGAGCCGGCGTTGATGGCCTGGTAGATCTGCTCGTCTTCGGTCAGCGGCTAGTGCAGCGAGGCCACGGCCACATTGGAGGCCAGCTAGCAAGCGCCCGGCAATCGAACGACGTTCTGCGTGGGGAAGCCGCATGTGTGCACTGGCCAGCGGTACACCTCCGCCAGGTCTGTCACCCGGCAACCACCTTGGTTGGGCGGAAGAGGAGAGGGAAGGGGGGGGGGAAGACAGAGAAGAGAGAGAAGAGGGGAGGGAGGAGAGGAGAGAGAGAGAGAGAGAGAGAGAGAGAAGAGAAGCGAGAGAGAGAGAGAAGGGAGGCGAGAGGGAGAGAGAGTGTGAAATGGAGAGGGAGAGGAAAGAGAAAAGAAAGGAGAGAGAGAGAGAAGAGAAGAGACTGGAGAGAGACAAGACAAGAGAGATCATAGAGAGAGAGACAGACATGAGACGAGAGAAGAGAAGACAGAGAGACAAGCCAGTGAGGAGAGAGACCGACCGACAGAGAAGACAGAGACAAGCCTCAGAGGACAGACAGACCGACAGACGAGACAGACAGACAGACAGGACCGAACGACAGACAGACAGACAGGCAGACAGAGAGAGAGAGAGGAGAGAGCGAGAGAGAGGTGAAGGGCGGGTTTAGCTCTGCAGGAGGTACGGATCCAGAAAATCCATGGACCACTTATTGAGAATCTTAGTTTGGTCCGAGTGGTCGGAGGCAACAGTAATTACACCGGACATTAAATCAAAAGGTACGGAGGTGGAAGAGAATAATTGTGCGATGATGAGATTATAAACAAGTACACCAAATCGACCGTCTCACTTAAGTGCATTTAGGCAGCGGATGGCACTCCCCCGCACATATTTTGGTATACATATAACAGCTTAAAATAGCTGCGATATATCAGGTCAAGGTACATTAAACCAGGAGCGAACACACACACACACACACACACACACACAGATACATATGCACCCGCATGCATTACTAATGGATGCATCATAATGGCGACGGCGAAATGAATAATGAGCACGTCGTAGGCGAGCGGCTAACGACGGCGTCGCTACATCTCACGGTGGCGCCACTCGCCGTGTCGTCTGAGGAGGAAACCTGGCAACGCAGACGTCATTAGGCACCGTGTCCGGTCGCCACAAAGTCGATTTTCCTCATCGTTTTGGCAGAATTTTTTGTTTGATCGTCCGTTAAGTTCAATTTGATCCCTTCAAAACAAAAAGGTTCCCGCCACAAATTAATTTCCCGTTAATTTTAACGTGCCACAATTGCCGACACACACACACGCGCACACACACACACACACCGGCCACGCGCGTACCTTGTAGCTGGAGCTCTTCAGGACCAGGTAGCCCTTCTCGATGAGGTCAAAGGTGAGCTTGGAGTACAGGTAGGAGCCCTGGCTGAGGGCCTTGAGGTGCGTGCTGAGCTTGCCGAAGGTGGTGTTGTCCATCTTGCCGTTGAGCGAGATGTTGTTCTGGATCTCGGGGCTGCTGTGGATGCGGTGCAGTATGTAGCCCTGCAGGTCCTGGTCGATGGCGTCGTTCTCCTCCAGCACGTCCAGTGAGATGCGGTGGAAGGGAAGCTGCTTGGTGATGTCCTGGAGAGAGAGACACACACACACACACACACACACACGATTTGGTTACCTCCACCCAAGGATTAGGCTATCTGTGGTCATATCGAGGGGCAAACTTATTCTCAATATCATGTGCAATAGTACTTGTTTTACTAAATGTTTCTTAGATGTATTGTTATTCAATTAGGCGTAAACACTTTTTTACATTTATCATTCTATTCTTTTTATTCTTATGTTGTCATCCTTCGGGATGAATTTTAGGTTTTATCGTATCTCATCTCATCTTAAACCCAAGATTCTTTAAATCAGTAAAAAAAAAACAATGGGTGACTACGTCCATTTCCTACATACGGTTTATGGGTATTAATAATATACTATGTTAACCAAGGGCTATATTATGCTATGCTATACCAGCATAGCAAGCCCAATCTGTCATCATGATCACTGAGCAGAGAGTAATGATGACTGAGGAGTGAATTGGAACCGGACTTCCCTGCAGTACCTGCAGAGTGGTTTTGGAGGCGGTCCTAATAACCGTGCCGCCGGGTTGCCAGGTAAAATCCAAAACCCTTCCCAGAGGAAAAAAACCACGTTCTCTTTCCCGCTCACACAGCCTGGAGGGGGAGTGTGTGTGTGGTGTGTTATGTGTTGTGTGCGTGTGTGTTGTGTATGTGTGTGTGTGTTGTGTGGTGTGTGGTGTTGTGGTGTGTGTGTGTGTGGGTGGGGGGGGTTGGGCTCCAGTACCTGGCAGAGTGGTCCGGACCGTCACCACCAGTTTGAGCCAGGGGGGGAACTTGGTGATGGTTTTGCTGAGGAACGAGACGATGGTGTCGCCGTAGTCCGGCTTGTGGAACTCCGCCTCGTTGAGGCCGTCGATGAGGATGATGAGGTCCTCCTCGGAGCTGATCTTCCTCTCTGGAGGAAAAAAAAAAAAATACAAGAGTAGAGACGCGAGTGTGAGAAGAACACCGGGAATGACCATCAAATGAGATCAACATTTTAGGGACAGGAATCAGCAGGGTCTTGGTGATGTGATGTGTATTGCGATGTTGTTATTCTGTAAATATTGCTATACGGTATTCAGACTTTTTGTGTGCTATTTCCTATTTTATGCGGTTTAACGATATTTATGTGGTACTAACTATATTAGTGGTGGTGATAAAGACTAGTGGTGTAACTACTTAAATACTGCCTTCTTGTATGGTCGTTGCATAATGGCAAAAAACGGTCTATTACCATATTACGACTCTGGCATCTTAAAGTTCAACATTAACTTCACGGGTGACGTGAAAACGGAACGACTAAACTAAAATATCCAAGCTCCTAAGATCCTTTGCCAAGCACGGATCGCAGACACACACACACACACACACACACACACACACACACACACACACACACACACACACACACACACACACACACACACACACACACACACACACACACACACACACACACACACACACACACAAACTCCTCCATTCGTTGTGCAAAAATGGCATTTAATATCGTGACGCATTCCAGAGAGTCACAGGACAACTGGCCCCCCCGTGGCGCCGAGACACCATTAGTCACACACCGCCAGGCGTCAGAAAGCACACTGTGCTGCGTGTCCTTCGGTGCACCCGGTAGACAGGCCAGAGGACACGCTGATGATGATGATGACTAGCTGGTTCTCTCAAGGACCTACGTGCTGGGTGGTGGTGGTGGTGGTGGTGTGTGTGTGGGGGGGGTGGATTCACAGCTTGTCAGGATTTCGGTGGGCGGGGAAACTTTCATCTAATAAATCATTTGTAAAAGTAAAAAAAAAAATATTCGCCCCCCTGCTGTGGATGGAATTAATTTGGCTGTGTGGACGAAGTGACGAGTTGCGGGTCCTCCAAACTCGTCACTCTGTCCACACATCCAAATTACATTTTTATAAACGAGAGCTGCTCTCATATTCAGTCAGAGATGAACATATTTGTCATCCTGTGAGACCGTTTGTAGTCTGAAAATAACTACGATGAAAAGACGACGCCCAAAACTAAAACTGCGGGACAAGCTCAAACACAGTACCGGGCACACTTAGCAACACATCAGCTCTGTTTCTGCCAAAACGTTGGACCACTGACAATATTCCAATTGTGGTTTTTTTCTGCCGAAATGGAGTCGATATCGCAGACCACCGCTTTCTTTCGCACCGGTGGCGTACGAAGCCATACTCTCTCTCGGCCATTAGAACACGGCAGAGCTTCCCCCTTTAATGAACTGCAACAAAATGGCCTCCGAGGTACGAAAGAAAACACACACACACCACACCTTTGTAAAGTGCATCCAGGGGCTCCAGGACGCCCCTGCGGAAGGAGGCCAGGGGGTCCTGCACGCAGGAGCGCAGGCTGAGCATGCTCTGCAGGTGGGGCTCCCGGAGCAGCTGCTCCCGGTACGCCACCAGGTGCGGCGAGCGGCACAGCAGCGCCGCCACGTTGTGCACAAACTCGGGCACCAGGCAGGTGTAGGCGTTGTCCGCCTGGCAGTAGTGGTAGGCCACCACCTGGGAGGGGGGAGGGGCAGAGGAGGAGGAGGAAGAGGAGGAGTTAGTAGAGCGGAAAAAATGACAACGCATGCGGAACGTTCCCTGGCACAAAGCCGAGCGCATGCTAACGCTAACCGCCAATTATATTACGTAAAAACAATATAAGCTAGCTCCAGTCGACAAACTTTTAAGATTTCCTCTATGCGGCGTCAGAGTTGGAAAGCGTCAGCCTAGATCCCCGTTAGCCATAAAGTCGCCGTCTCCGTGACAGAATGGGTTTTTAGAGCACATTTCAAAACAGAAGAACATCGCGCATTGCACCTTTAATAGCATCATTTGGATCAGACACAAAACCTTGCTCAAGCAAAAAACGCTCTAAAAACAACAATTACAAAGACCGTGATGGTGGACACAAATGTTGGACTACGGAGAGGAAAAGAAAAGCGGAACGGAACAGAAATGTAGCCGTGGGTGGGATACAGCCGGACGTAGCGTGGCGCCTCCTCGTAGGAGGTGGGAAACATCACGCCGCCTTTAAAGATAGCAACAGCGTTCCGTCATCCGGAATCCGTCTTTTTGTTTTTTTCTCCGTTTTTATTTTTCATCCCCTCGACTCATTGGGGATGGAGTGAACGTCATGGCGGATGATTGCGGTATAATGAAACATAACACTGCTCGCTTTGCCGAATGGCTGGACACATTAATAATTCAGCGCCTCTCGCTGAGAGATCTGTGCTAGTGCACGGGGCCACGGGGCCACGTGCACGCACACACGTGCGCACACACACACACACACGCGCACACACGCACGCATGACGTGACCGAGATCCTCTCACCTACGCCCTCTCTCACTGTTCGCACGGAAGTGATTCAAACTTGTTCACCCGAGGATAAGCGTACCTTGTAGTTCATGATTAAAAATCGACAGTGCGCCTTATAATCCGGTGCGCCTTATGTATTAACCTCGAACCGATGTTATGTGGTACACGGCGCTCAAACATCTGTCAAGCAGCGCCGCTTAATGGATTGTCGGCGCATTACGGCTACCGCGGAGTAATACTTGATGGATTGTCGGCGCATTACGGCTACCGCGGAGTAATACTTGATGGATTGTCGGCGCATTACGGCTACCGCGGAGTAATACTTGATGGATTGTCGGCGCATTACGGCTACCGCGGCGTAATACTAGCCTTGCGGAGTAATACGTACTGTGCTTCAACATACCGGTAATATTATGGTGTGTGTATAAGGACTGAAGATGAAGAATTTGATGGATTTGTGGATGAGGAATGAACTGAAAAAGTGAGTGTATTGTTTTGTATTTTATGTGTTACAACTGAACAATGTTGAGTTATTGTGAATGAGTTGAATAAAGTTCGATTTATCTGACTGTTTTGTGTTGCTTAATGCGCCTTATAATGCGGTGCGCCTTATAATCCGGTGCGCCTTATGTATGAAAATAGACCCGTTCATTGACAGTGCGCCTTATAATCCGGTGCGCCTTATAGTCCGAAAAATACGGTACTCATTGTAAGTCGCTTTGGATAAAAGTGTCTGCTAAATGTAAATGTGATGGTGGTGGTGATGGTGGTGGTGCTGCTGCTGGTGGCAGTGGAGGTAGTGCTGGAAGTGGTGGTGGTGGGGGTGGTGGACACACGCCAAACCTTCACTGTCCCTGAAGGACATGTTCGCATTATCGATGTCTAACCTGTGGACACACGCCAAACTTCACTGAGCCTCCCTGAAGGACATGTGATCGTTTCTTCGTCGAGTCTTGTCGTCACCCCCCCCCCCTCCTCCTTGTGCATCCCCCCCCCCTCCCGGTCCCCGGCCTCATCTCCATGGAAACAATCGTTTGGAGCATTTAACATTGAAAAAGTAGCCCCCCCCCCCCCCCCCAAAAAAAATAATCAAAGCGACTTACAATGAGTACATTTGTTGAAGGAGACAGCAATATATCGCTGTGGTACATAAAGATAAGACTCGAGAAGGTTTCAAGCGTTCATAGCTAATAGAATGAGTTTCATAATTGCTGGCTTGCCTGCATAATATTTGGGATAAGAGCAGAAGTGCCGTTCTGAGTGCATTAACAACATCTAAGAACATACAAGATGCGTGATCACCATCACCACAACCATGGCTGCTGCTACTTCAGACAGCTTGTGGGAAATAAACCGAGGCGCCAAGATCTGCCCACAATGGAGCTTTGAGTCGAGAGGTGAGGGGTGAGGAGGGGGGAGGGGGGAGGGGAAGGGGAGAGGGATTCTGAATGCACGGAGCAGAGCTAACAGGATCTAATAGCGTGGCTGGGAAATGGCTTCTCAGCAGGTCTACATATTTCATGAGGCTCCGGTCGGTGGTGGCGTGGCGGAGTTGTTTTTCCTTTTTTAAAACACATCTGCATAATGCATCTGTTTGGAGGAGGGGGGAGGGGGGGGGGGGGGGGGGGCAAGCGAGCCACGTCGAGGTGCTATGCTACATCGGGGGGAAAACGAGATAGAATTAAATAAAACAAACAAACGAATGAAGGGACGACGGACTCTGTGGCGTCGCCGCCGGCATACAACCTCAAGACAGCGGTGGTTAATCACAGTTAAATACTCGACACCGAGTCTGCTTGAAACAAGAGATAACTCACAAGGAGAAGCTTTGTATCGTGTGCAATACTTCCTCTCACCATTATTATTATTATTATTATTATTATTACCCTTTTATTACACTTCAATTATTGCCAACTTGTTCTGTTCTTCTTACCTTAGACTCACTGTATATTTGTACATTTGTAATTTCTTTGTATTATTTTGTAATTGTATTTTAGTTTATTTCTCTATTATTTATTATTCTATTGCTATGCAACCTCTGGTACAAGATTTTCCTAATATAGTTTTATCTTATCTTATGTACATTTTTTTAAGTATTTCTAAGTTTTAAGTTCGGGAAGGGGTTCTCAAACGTATTCCCATGCCGTGAACCGCGACTTTTCTATTTCTATATTGTCATTACTGATGTATGTCAAAAAAGTGGGACAATCAACTTTTCCCCATTTGTTCATTGATACACTCGTCCCCTTTTCCTCCGTCTATCCCCTTCTCTTCGAAACATACGAATGATGTGAGTGAGTGAGTGAGTGAGTGAGTGAGTGAGTGAGTGAGTGAGTGAGTGAGTGAGTGAGTGAGTGAGTGAGTGAGTGAGTGAGTGAGTGAGTGAGTGAGTGAGTGAGTGAGTGAGTGAGTGAGTGAGTGAGTGAGTGAGTGAGTGAGTGAGTGAGAGAGAGAGAGAGAGAGAGAGAGAGAGAGAGAGAGAGAGCGCGCGCAAGTGTGTGCGTGTGTGTGTCGTTACCTGCGACGCCAGCCTCCTCATGGCCTCCTCCTGCCGCCTCCTCATCTCGGGGGTCCCGGGACAGCTGCCTCCCCCCAGGGTGCCGTGGGAGGGCGGGGCCTGGCTGAGGGGAAGGCCTTCTCCATCTAGACACACACAAACATCGCTTGAAAACACTTAAAATCGTTCCGCCTCTGCTTTTAAATGTTTTAACCTCATTGTTATTGCATTGATTATTATGTTGTCATTTTACATACTGTACAGTGTATTCCCGCCATCTAAATAAAATGATTATTTAGTTATAATATTCGTTATATTATTAGTAGATAGATAGATATGATTATTATTAATACAACATAATATCACACAATATATATTGGTTACACATACACACACTCATCATTTATACACCAACACGCAGATGTGTGTGTGTGTGTGTGTGTGTGCGCATGGGCCTACGTTTGGGCGAGGCCTGGGGGCTGTCCGAGGCGATCTGCCGCATGCGGGTGCCGTGGCAACTGAGCGCCACCAGGCGGGAGACGATGGCCGTCTTGCCGAAGCCGATGCTGCCCACGACGACCACGCCGGAGCTGCCGCCGCCGCCGCCGCCGTTGAGCTGCCCGTCGATCTCCTGGAAGAGCCAGTCGCGGCCGGTGAACACCGAGTCCATGGTGATGCTGGGCACCTCGAAGAGCAGCGGCTTCAGCGCGATGTCCTGTGGCCGGTACGGGGCGAAGCGCACTGCAGGGGGGGGGGGGGGGGGAGACGGGACAGTGGGTGGTCTGTCGCAGGGTCTCGACGATCCTGTGCATGGCAGCGTGGGCGTCTGTTGTCGGAGGCAGAATGATCTACAGCCAGGGGTGTCAAACATGCAGATTCGGCCCCGCAAGCTGATCCAATCCGGCCCGGGAGGCAATTTGATCAACTGGATTGATTTCTTAACTTTCGGTATGAATTATTTGTTCACTTTATCCGTAATCACACAAAAAATGGTTGTAGTTCCTACAAAGAACAGCTACGCTTTACAGTTGCCTGACCCTTCACCCTTTCATACACCAAGGTAACAACAAGGTAACAACCAACACGTCAGGAGCAGGTAGGGTTAGTAGCATTAGGAGCCAAGTAGCATTTGGTCTATTACGGCCCGCAACCTCAACTGAGTTGGACCCCCCCTGGTCTAAGCTAAGGGGGCTCTGGGTTCCATCCCAAATGTAACTACGCACCAGCCTACGTCTGTGTTTTGTCTTCTCAAAGTTTCTACATTGGTCACCATGGGAGTTGTTCCCAGTTCGGGGGTATTGTATATATATGAGACTACTGTGAAGCCCTTTGAGAGTTGAACTCTGATTAAGGGCTATACCAATAATAAAATGGTGCTACATTTCTGAAGGTGTGTTGGGATTTGGGTCATTGTGTGTACCTTAAACACTGCAGGTTTAAAAACACACACAAAAATCACCCCCACCCCCTCAGTCAGCTTAAAACATTCTGCCTTTTTGCATTTTGATGGGATTTAGATTTTCTGACATCTTGGCCCAAATTTGCTTCTTCTTAACCAATGGATGCAAGCAAGATGGAATGAACAAGTAAAGATGATGAGGGGGGGGGGGGGGGTTCTTGTGAGTTTGAGGTCTCGTTATTACATTTTCTTTTCCCCTTTTAGATGTTTCAGCTTTCAGAGCGGCGGGGGGGCGTGTCTACGGTGGTCTCCATGGGACACGGTGGCAGCAGCGTGTCACTTCCTTTAAAACGCTGGCACGGCCGCGGCAGCGTCTGGCAATTATCGCCGATTCAGAACAGCTCGCCGGCCGTTAATAATCTCAGGGCTTTTGGCTTGCCTAAAAAGCACTTAGGCACGGAGCTGTGTGTGTGTGTGTGTGTGTGTGTGTGTGTGTGTGTGTGTGTCGTGTGTGTGTGTGTATAGAGTGGGGGGAGGGGCAAGTGCGAGTTCTAAAACATGTTGCATCAGGTGCGGTGGGACATTTTTGTAAAAAAGATAAAGACTTACGTGACTGCGATTGCCAGGCATGGGTGTTATTAGCGGAAGCTGCACACACAGGAGGGAGGAGACAGACAGACAGACAGAGAGAGAGACAGAGAGAGAGACAGAGAGAGAGAGAGAGACAGAGACAGAGACAGAGACAGAGAGACAGAGAGAGAGACGAGGGAGGGAGGGAAGGAAACAAAGAAGACAGCCGGTGAACATTCATAATTAAGCAGCAACGTTATGATATAAAAGCTGTATGGGGGGGGAGGTGGGGGGGCGGCGGAGGGGGGAATGCACAACGGGGGGATGGGTGGGTTTAGGGGGCCCTCGTTTACTAGGTCATCTGGAAAGCCCCCCTCAACGACGACACTGAGGGTTTGCGTCGGTTGCTGTCCGGAGGGGTGAAAGTCACTCATTTTAGGCATGCGGGAGACTCTTTAATTGGTTCCAGTGCACCAGGCTGAGTCGCCCAGATCAATGAATT
>PIJE02001973.1:45023-50023 GCA_002895965.2 Coryphaenoides rupestris | reverse complement strand
GAGACAGAAAGACAGAGACACAGAGAGACATAGGGAGTGAGAATGAGAGAGAGAGAGAGACACAGAGAGAGAGAGAGAGAGAGAGAGAGAGAGAGAGACAGACAGACAGACAGACAGACAGAGAGAGACAGATAGAGACCGAGAGAGATAGAGACAGACAGATATTACAGCTATATTGCTATAGAATATCTGCAATTGTACATTTGTAAATCGACAATTGTAAATTTATTTACCACTCACTTTGGCAATGTAAATGTACATTTCCCATGCCAATAAAGCTCTTTAAATTGAATTGAGAGAGAGAGAGAGAGAGAGAGAGAGAGAGAGGGGGGGGGGGGGGGGGAGAGACAGAGACAGTGACAGAGAGAGAGATAGAGACAGACATACAGAGACAGAGACAGAGACAGATAGAGACAGAGAGCGAGAGAGAGAGCCTATTTCAGACGGCTCCCTCCACCTTCCGTTCCATCTCTCTCTGGCTCTTCCCAACGCATTGCTACTCATTAGGTAATAGACCCCCACCACCACCACCACCACCACCACCACCCACCCACCTCCACCTCCGTTCGTTCGTTCGTTTCCCAGCAGCCTCTATATTTCCCAACACTCTCTCTCTCTCTCTTTCACACACACACGCACACACACACAGTTTCTCTCTCTCTCTCTCTCTCTCTCTCTCTCTCTCTCTCTCTCTCTCTCTCTCTCACCCCCTTTCCTCTCTACATCAAAGCCAGAGGTCTCTCTCTCGACTCGCCCGTCACTCTGGGGGATAGAAGCGGTTAATGCCGCCGGGCTTTGATGTTCCGCTGCTGTGTGTGTGTTGTGTGTGTGTGTGAGCCCAGCCAATCCCCTGGCTGCTCCTGCTACCCCCCCCACACCGCCTCCCCCCTTCACACCCCCACCCACCCCCGCTTGGGCGAGTGTAAGAGCGCGCGATAGAGAGAGAAAGTGAGAGAGAGAGAGATAGAGAGAGAGAGAGAATACAGAAAAAGAGTGCAAGAGATGGAAAGACAGAGAAATAGAGACGGAGAGAGAGAGAAGGTGAGAGAGAGAGAGAGGAGGGAGAAAAAGAGAGAGAGAGAGAGGATACAGATACAGAAAGAGAAAGCGAGAGATGGCGAGAGAGAGAGAGAGAGAGAGAAATGGAGAAGGAGAGAGGGAAAGACAGAGCGATACAGAGAGAGAGAGGGGGGAGAAAGAGAAGAGATACAGAGAGAGAGGATACAGATACAGACAGAGTGCGAGAGATGGCGAGAGAGAGCTATAGAGAGAGAGAAATGGAGAAGGAGAGAGAAAGAGAGATGGAGAGGAGAGAAAGAGAGAAGAGAGAGAGAGAAGAAGGTGATGGAGGAGAGAGGAGAAATGGAGAGGAGAGAAAGAAAGAGAGAGAGAGAGAGAGAGAGAGATTGCGAGAGAGAGACAGAGAGAGAGAGAGAAAGAAGGATAAAGAGAGAGAGAGAGAGAGAGAGAGAGAGAGAGAGAGAGAGAAAGAAGGATAAAGAGAGAGAGGAGAGAGAGAGTCACACACAGAAGGATCTCTCTCCACCCACCCTCCCTCCCTCCCTCCCTCCCTCCCTCCCTCCTCTCCAGGCTCCACCCCCTCTGTCCCTGCTGCTCTAGTCTTTCTAGCGCTCCTGTCTCCTTGTGGAATATAAAGAGAGAGAGAGAGAGAGAGAGAGTGTTTTCCCACCTATTTTCTGCCTCATCTGCTTGTTATGACCTTTCCTTACAGCAGCTTCCTCCCTGCGTCTCCTCAGGACAGAAAGGGAAGGGGAGGGGAGGGAGGGGAGGGGAGGACACCAGCGCTGAGGCAGTGGGAGGAGTGAGGAGGGAGGAGGAGGAGGAGGAGGAGCATAGAGGAGGATGGATGAGGAGGAGGAGATAGAGGAGGAGGATGTAGAGGAGGAGAATGTAGGAGGAGGGAGGAGAGGGAAGTTGAGATAGAAGTGGAGGGAGGAGATAGAGGAGCAGGGGGAGTAGGATTAGAGGAGGAAGGCCCAGGTACAAGTAGGGAGGATGGAGGAGGAGGGAGAAGTGGCCGTCCAGGTGCACTCTCAGGTGCCAGACAAGCATGACACAACCAAGCGAAAGTGGTTATTATTACAGAGTTTACCGTGTGTGTGAATGTAGACCATATGTTCACACACGCACAAGCAGACACACACACACACACACACCACACACACACACCACACACACGACAACACACACGCACACACACACACACATCCATAGAGAGAGAGAGATGGAGAGAGAAAGAGACAGAGGGAGAGAGAGAGAGAGAGAGAGAGACGGGCTCTCCAGCCAGAGTGGGATAAGTACATAATAGAGCACATCTTCGTGAACAACCACTCTGGCAAGATAGAATAATACAATCAGGGCTCGCTTGAAAAGCCTCGGCAGTGTTACATAACTGCCATTTCCCCGGCCATGTTGTTCACCGTGTCGTTTTGGGGGGGGAGAGAGAGAGAGAGAACAGACAGGAGAGAGAGGAGAGGACAGCGGCTGTAAGGTTCGATACCCGCGCCAGTAAGACCACGGAAGCAAAGACCACCCACCAGCCCACATGCACAGCCGTTCCCAGCGGCGAGCATCTTGTCGTCTTATTAACACTTCTGCTATTTGTGGTCGTGAACCGGGAGCTCTTTTTTAAAAGTCGCAAACCGCACTCGGGGGCTTTTATGCCACAACAGATAATAAGGACTATATTTTGAAAAGCGGCGGGGAATCCTTCAATAAGATCAGCCCACTGCCTGCCTTTAAAACGAGAGAAAAATAGACAAATAGAAATATTTTAAATTGGGTCAGAAATGCGACTCGGTGGAGGGGGGAGGAGCTTAAAGTTGAGCTTAACGCATGTCATGGCACGCCACAATAAAGCAAGCAGAAAGGTCGCGCGAGGTAAGAGGAAAAGAGAGAGAGAGAGAGAGAGAAGAGAGAGAGAGAGAGAGAGAGAGAGAGAGAGAGAGAGAGAGACGTGTTCCTGAACAACTTCTGCTGTTACTGCAATTAAGACCACACTTGGTTCGCTGCTTACGGTCTCCCTGAAAACAGAGTGAGCGCGCGGGTGAGCGAGGGAGCGAGGGAGCTTGGGGCAAGAAGGAGGGAGGGAGAGAGAGAGAGAGGAGAGAGAGAGAGAGCAGGAGAGGTAGGCAGGTAGGTAGGCGGAGCCACTTACCGGCCACAGAGTTGGGGCGGGGCATCAGGTAGAGGGGGATGGAGTGGGCCGAGTGCGAGGACATGCTCTCCAGGCTGCGCTCGGGGATCTTGTTGAGGCTGTAGGTGGACGCCGTCATGTTCTCGTCCACGCGGTACAGCAGCGAGTCCATGCCCGACTTCTGCGGCTGCCACAGCTTCATGTTGCCGCGGCAACCGTCGCCGTATTTGCCGCCGCCGCCGCCGCCACCGCCGCAGCGCTCGACGTTTTCAGAGTAGCTGGTGAGGGTGGCTGGTGGGGGTCAGGGGTCGGGGGTCGGGGATGGATGGGTGGCGGGGGTGGAGGCGAGGGGTTAGGGTGTGGTTGTTTGAGGCGGGGTTACAAAGCATGCGTCGAAGAAGGATAGGCTCACAGCATTAAGCATCAGTTATGTCCGGAGAGATTGGCGACTTGGCAAAGCTTACAGATATTTGAGTGTTGACGTTTTTGCTAAATACAAATGATTTAAAAAGCGTTTGAAAGCGCTCATGAAAAAGCTATCAATTCATGCAAGAATTGTGCTCACCTTATATGATTCTGAATCGATTCACAACTTGATTCCAACAATAATCTGCGTTGTCCCTTTTTTTCCCTTTTGTCTTTGGTTTAGGCCTTTGTGTGTTTAGATTATTGCTCAGTGGATCAGTTGATGAGACATTTTAGAACATGAAATGAGTACCCCTATGGCACTGAATCAAGGATCGAGTTTGAATCGGGAGTCTCATTCATTGAATCGAGAATAGATTTTGACTCGAAACGCCTGACACCAAAAGATCGGAAGGTCAGAAGCCAGTTGGGGGGGGGCACAGTCGCCATGGCGTCAAAAGTGGGGTCACGGGCTCCAAAAAGGTTGGGCGCCACCGCGTTCAACTGAGAGAGTGATGTGTGCGTGTGTGTCTATGTTTGTGTCTGTGTTGTTAATGGGATAATGCAGATTTTATTTATTTTTTTTACCCGGTTGTGGAACACAGTTTCCATGGCCACCGTTGGTGGGCGTGTAACCAGGTGCCGTGTGTGTGTGTGTGTGTGTGTATGTGTGTTCTAGGATTACGTCACCGGCAGTCAACCGCTTGCCTGCAACACACACACACAGCATCACACACACACGTCTACAGGTGTGGGTGTGTGTTATGTTGTGTCCGGTGAGCCCTTACATACATAATAGTATGTACTATGGCTTCTGGCACCAATCAGAGCCAGATAGAGATAAAGTATTCTTACTTTCGCCCTTGTTTGCCCAAGGATGGTATTACTGCAGTACCTTTCTTGCCGTGGATAAATATTTCTATCGAGATAATATCTCACTGGCTATAAGAGAGGCTATTAGATAGCACTCTCTCTGACGTGCATGAAAAACAATGTGTGCAAAAATGTGTGTTTGCCTGTGTGTTTGCCTGTGTGTGCCTGTGTGTGTGTGTGTGTGTGTGTGTATGTGTATGTGCCTGTTTTGTGTGTGCCTGTGTCTAAGTGGCGTGGTGCCTGTGCCTATGTGTGTGTGCCTGTGCCTAAGTGTGTGGTGTGTGCGCCTGTGTGTGTGTGCCTGTCCCTAAGTGTGTGTGTGCCTGTGCCTAAGGTGTGTGTGCCTGTGCCGTGTGTGTGTGTGATGTGTGCGCCTGTGCCGGAGCGTGTGTGTGTGTGCCTAAGTGTGTGGTGTGTGGTGTGGTGTGTGGTGTGTGTGTGTGCGCGCCTGTGCCTGGTTGGTTGTGTGTGTGTGTGTGTTGGCGTGTTTGTGGTGTGTGCCTGTGTGTGTGTGCCCTGTGGTGTGTTTGCCTGTGTGTGTGTGTGCCTGTGTGTGTGGGTATGT
>PIJE02001973.1:7523-40023 GCA_002895965.2 Coryphaenoides rupestris | reverse complement strand
TACACACACACACACACACTGTATCACACTGTGGCCTGTTTGTTACCTTTACATAACTGCTGCCCATCTTGGCGAGGGCATCCTTGGAAAGAAAGATTTTGTATCTCAATGTACCGTTCTGGTGAAATCGAAGATAAATAAAAATAAATATATATATATATATATATATATATATTAGATATAAAATACCAACCAACAGACACACAGACGTCAGAGCTAGCCAAGACACCACAACACAGTCACCTCCAGCGAGGAGGAGGAGAGGCACGGAGGCGTCGCCAGGCAGCGACCGAGCCGAGGTTCTCGTCTAAGTAGGTGGGGAACGGACGGGCAAGTCTCACTTAGCCATCGTCAAACTCTCTCCCCGGAAAGCCCTCTCGCGCCGCTTTGGTGACGGTCCAAAAGGTGCTGCCGGTGAGAGCTGTTATTCGAGCGGAATTCACTAGAAATGGCCCAGCGGTCTGTTATTAGTGAGCTAAATTAAACGGCGTTAGATACACCGTGAGATACATATTGGTTTTCGAGTTTTACGGCGCGTGCCTCTGATTGAGCCATTTCAATTTTTGACCAATCAGGACCAATCTCTCCCCTGATTGGTTCGATCTCGCCTGTCAATCACAGGTGTCTTTCACCTCATACACACTCAATGCGAGGTTTCTATTTGGGGCACCGTCTGGCTTTACAACTCTCCAATCTTCCGGACACGGCACCTTTAATCTGGAGCCCACCCGGAGGGGGAAAAGGAAAGGAAAACATTCCAATAACGTCAGATCGTCATGGTGACCCGGTGAACATCTGAGCCCCTGGTGGCTTGTTGTTTGAGTCATAGACTGTGACAGCCGGAGAGTCAGGCAAACCAATGGTCATTACGTGTCTGTGTCTGTGTGTGTGTGTGTGTGTGTGTGTGTGTGTGTGTGTGTGTGTGTGTGTGTGTGTGTGTGTGTGTGTGTGTGTGTGTATGTGTGTGTGTGTGTGTGTGTGTGTGTGTGTGTGTGTGTGTGTGTGCACATGCTGTGAACTTCCTCAGCATTCCGTGGACAATAACCAAATCCACACACACACACACAAAAATCTCCTGAACCGCTGCCTCGCGTTTTCTCTGACCTTAAACACGCCAAGAATTCTATTGAACTTCCGCGTCTCTATTCAAGCGAGCGAGTGCGCCAGAGAAAGAAAGACAGAAATAAAGAAAGAAAGAGGGAGGGGAGAGAGAGAGAGAGAGAGAGAGAGAGAGAGAGAGAGAGAGAGAGAGCACTCTCAGAGTTAAGGTCACCTTGTTCTGTCTGCCCTTGCGAGGTCTCTCTGCTCAAACACCCACCTGCTGCCCTACACCCGACATGCTGGGGGGTGGAGGGGGGGGGGGTCAGGGGGGCAGAGCTTATGTATTTAAAACCAGAGGTCAAGCAATTCATTGGCCGGTGGGCGGTGCTGTAAGCGATTGGTATTGGTGGATTTCTCCCCCCTCCCCTTCCCACCTCCCCCCCCCCCCCCCGGGTTGACGGGGCAAATCCTGTGTCCGCGTCGTGATAAAACTCTATTAAAAAAAAAGCTATTCAATGGTTCACAACACTGGAAGACTGAGTGCATTTTATTATGACTATCATTACGTGGAATTATTATTATCGTGGAAAATGTTTCATTAAAATATTAGCGGGTGGCATAAGATTTCCCAAACACAGAAAACCCAGGACTCTCGGAACTAAAAACTGTCTAAAAATTAAAAATGAGCATCAGTTAGCGAACCCAAACAACAACAAGGGGGGGAAAGGAAAGGAAAAAAAAAATCTCTTTCTGCCTCCCCGTCCCCGACCGCTACAGCAGCACTTACTAGCAGCGCGCTCGGTCCATCACGCTAAATCGCTTTAGCCACGCCGGCAAACGTATAAAACGCAGTTTCAACAGGCGTAGCAATTTCCTCCCGCTATCAACCAACTCCTTCACTCACCACCAACCCCCCCCCCCTCCCACACCACGCCTCCACCACCACCACCACCACCACCACCATCCTCCTCCACCCCCTTCTACTATCACTACAGACCACACCTAACGCTTTTCTCCACCCACCCCCTCCCCAAAAAAAAAAACGGACAGAAGAAAAAAAGGAAATAGAAGCAGACACCAGAAGCACAGAATATATATCCGTGCGCCAGCTCCACTGCCGCCGCCGCCACCGCCACATCAAGCCGGGGGGGAGATAGGGGAGACGGAGAGAAGAGAGAGAGAGAGAGAGAGCGAGAGAGAGGTAGAGGGAGAGAGGGAGAGAGACTTTGGGTACGAGCATCGACACCGACAAGTCACACCTGCCAGGGAGACCGAGACGCTAAGGTGCAGGGATGGGGAGGGATAGAGAGGGCGGTATGGATGGGGATGGGGACAACATCATAAGACGACCTGTTCTCCTGTAATTGTAATGCTTTGTTACTCCTTTTCATGCCCGTGTGACACCGTGTGATTCAGGGCTATACAATTAAAATCGACTTGACTCTGGGGACCGCTTGCCCGCATGCAGCCCAGCGAGCCAAAAAGTGAGCGATAAGGCAAAAGGGTCAGATTTATCTTCTAGATTTAGACGGCCACCCGCTTCAGACGAAGAGAGACGGAGGCAGTGTTTTGATGGTGAAAGACAAACCCCTTGATGGTGAAAGACAACCTCCGGTGGGCGTTGAAGGACCATTGGCCGAGTTATCCTTCGATCTGGACGCCTTCCTCCGCGGAGACGGCGGCGCGCCCAGGGAGACACCGGGGTGCACAAATTTAGCCGTAAGATGGCGGACGGTAAAAAGGATCAAGTGAGAGATCAGCTCGTTTCATCGGGAGGTCTATGCTGTCAAAGCGGCCTCTTAAAGACGAACAACAACAACGACAACAGCAACACCAACAACTAAAAAAGCTAAATCGATGGGGCCTTGAACTGCCCAAGATCCCTGTCTGCACCGTGAGCCGCAAGTAAAGAGCGAACAAGTAACTTTTCCATCGCTGGTGGCTCCGAGGGGGCCCCTCTCACCTGTCTGTCCTCAGGCTCTTCCATGCTGTACTGGGTACCAGCCGGCCCCTCGCTCACTTTGTCTCCCAGGAGGAAGCCCAGACGCGTCATCAATGTGTTGGCTGCCTCATCCACCGACGGAGGGGGCCCCAGCTCTGGACCAGACTCCCCTGCAGAGAGAGAGAGACAGAGAGAGAGAGAGAGAGAGAGAGAGCAGAGAGAGAGAGAGAGAGCGAGAGAGAGACACAGACAGAGAGAGACAAAGAGAAAAGGGAGGGGGGGGGGGGGGGGTAAAGACTGTCAGAAAACACAACCGAGAAACACAAAACAGATCTAAACAAGTCCAGCAAGTCCCACACCCCCCACCCCCGGAGCGGCCATGTCTGTCTTTGAGACGCAAAATAAAAACAAGACAAGAAAACAAGAAACTCTCACAAACACACACACACACACACACACCACACACACACACACACACACGACAGCTCCAACCTCGACTTACTTCACTCCCCACGCGAGGAAAAACATCTCCGCGCTAAAAGTTAAGAGAGAGCGCCGAGCAGCCTATCCTACCACCCGCGATCCAGGAGACGGCCCTCGAAAAACAGAGGGAGGACGAGAGCGGAGGAGTGTGCGCAGGAGAGCAGACTGCACCTGAGGCTTCCTGGAGCGCAACGCAGCGCATTACACACTCTCACACACACACACACACACACACACACACTGAAACACACTGAAACACACACACATGCGCACATTCCACAAAGACTGAACACTCTGGCTGTACTGCCTTACTGCCTTTGCACACAGCATTGTGCACACGCAATGTAAGGTGATACACCCTTTACTGTGTGGTGTGTGTGTGGTGTGTGTGTATGTGAGACAGGGCATGGGAGAGAGAGAGAGAGAGAGAGAGAGAGAGAGAGAGAGAGAGAGAGAGAGAGGGGAATGGGTGTGTCCCACTGCCTCTGAAAACAAACAGCCCAGGTAGGCCCGTGTACTCATCTTAAATAAACACACACACACACACACACACACACACACACACACACCACACACACACACACACACACACACACACACACACACACACACACACACACACACACACACACACACACACACTTTGCATCAGACCTACTAAGCACGTAGACACAATGATCTCATCCCTCTCGGCGAGTCACCTGACTTGACAGCCAAACAAACGCAGCCTCCCCCCCCCCCCACCCATCCCATCCCAGGGCACAACGGCACCCACTGGTGTTATGCCCTCACTCAGCCCCCCCACCGCCTCAATCAACCTCACCTGACACGTTTCCCATCCAGCCGTGTGTGTGTGTGTGTGTGTGTGTGTGTGTGTGTGTGTGTTGTGTGTGTGAGAGAGAGTGTGTCCACACAAAAAAGAAGAAGAAGAAGAAGAAGAAGAAGAAGAAGAAGAAGAAACAGCTACCCGGGAGGCGGCTTCCTGTCAACTCATTTTCACACGGTCGTAAAAAAACCCAGACCAACCTGAGCCCCGCATTTAAATGACATCATATCCAATGCGGGGGAGGAGGAAGAGGAGGAGGAGGAAGAGGACAGTTACATCAGAGATAGAGGCGAACAAGAGAGGAAGAACAAATAATTGACAGTTGCCTTAATACTTGTATCCACCGTCCGTTGTGTTTGGGGAGAACAGGTCCGACCAGTCGGGCGGGCCAACACTCTCTAACGCTCACTAACACGACGCTAAGACTACGAACGCGTCATTTAGCCACGCCCAGCCGCTTGGGAAGGCCTTCTGAGGACAAGGTAGTACTGGTAGTACTGGTAGTACTGTAGTAGAAGTAGTAGTAGTAGTAGTGGTAGTAGAAGGAGTACCATCACACACACATACACACACCCAACACCACACTGGGGCTAGGCAATAATACTGCATATCAATATTATCTCGATATGGATATTGAGATGAGGCAAGATATCGTCGTAGATCTTTGGATATCTTGATAGGGCGTTGATAGTGTTGTCCTCTCCTGGTTTTAAAGGCTGCATGACAGTAAAGTGATAAAGTTTGAACTGACCAGACTGTTTGAGCTGTTGTATTATTTGTGTTCACACAAGGGTATACAAAATAGGCTTTACCATGCAGTAATTATATATAGACCATTTATTTATTGAATTACCATAAAACACAGTATATCGTGATACATGTCGTTATTCAGGTACTAAATTACCTGAATATCGCCCATATCGCCCAGGCTGGCCCTAACCACAACCCCACCCTCAACCAAACTACTCCATGCCGTGGGAACAAACTTAAGGCTTGAGCATCTTGCCTTAAAGATATTGGACTGATGGTCAGATCCGCTGACCGGACGGCCTCGCCAGCTGGACTCGGAGCCACTCAGAGAGAGCGCAGAGCTTGAGGCCCGGACAACCATCGACGTACAGCAGAACCCACTCCAGCTGAACGATGCGGTCAATACCGTGCGCTATCCCCGGCGCTGTGCCGTGACAGGGATCGGACACGAAGAACGAACGTCGCTTCGGGGAAAGACGAGTCCTTGGCCACGTAACGCGTGAGAATTACTCGAGTCGGCGCCTATTGAAAGTTGTTAAGGTTAGCGATGGATATCTGAGTGAAGTGGAACCAAGATTTCATTTGACTTTTGAGATTAGATTTCTTTGCCCTTACTGATCCATGGCGGGCTTATGGAGAGTCTTAGCCGTTCTCTGCTCTCGTCAGAGGTGCTGGGGGATGAATGGCATGCCAAATCCACCCAAAAAAATAAACTAAATATAATTTTGGGTTCAAAGGACCTTCTTGCTTGTGAGGCAAGGCAACGCAAACCACCAAGCCACTCGGCTCAAGGTAGCATTGCTGGCATTCCCATAAGCATACTGGTAAGACGTGCGGGTCATGCTATGCTATAGGAAAGGGAAGGGAAGGGAAGGGAAGGGAAGGGGAGGGGGCTTAGATGTCAGTGTTGGCCCAATGCTGGAGCTGGCGTCCCCCAGTTGACAGACTGGTTGTAGTAAGCAGTGAATGCATTAGTGCAAGATTAGTCACCCAGGCTGCTGGATCGCGGGACTCTGATCCAGACAGGGGGGGGGGGCTGTCTCGTCCAGCCTCGCCCTCTGTCTCCCTCTCTCTGTCTCTCTCTGTCTCTCTGTCTCCCCCACTCTCTGTATCTGTCTCCCTCCGTCTGTCTGTCTCCCTCTCTCTCTGTTTCCCTCTGTCTCTGTCTCCCTCTCTCTCTGTTTCCCTCTGTCTTTGTCTCCCTCTGTCTCTCCCTCTCCCTCTGTCTCTGTCTCCCTCGGTCTCTCCCTCTCCCTCTCCCTCTCCCTCTGTCTCCGTCTCCCTCTCCCTCTGTCTCTCCCTCTGTCTTCCTCTCCCTCTGTCGCCGTCTGTCTCTCTGTCTCACTCGCCCTCTGTCTCCGTCTGTCTCTCTGTCTCACTCGCCCTCTGTCTCCGTCTTTCTCTCTCTCTGTCTCTCTCTCGCTTTCCTGAGCTTCTGGAAGCCACAACATTGCTAGCCATTGGCATCCCATCCCAGCTACACGTCTTTGAGCGATCGTTCGCACACTTAATAAAAAAGGTGTTTGCTCACTTGTGTGAGCGTATAATTACTTCACAACACAAGACGTTCCCAGTCAGGCGCCAATCGGCTTTCTTTAGTATATACATACTAGTACGTACACGGCTCTTAACAACATAGCTGCGCCAAAAACAGTATTCCCCCTTTGAGCTTCTCCGTGTTTGTCTACATTGGCACGCCGAGCGAGCCAAACATAACAATACCGTTCTTAACGAGCCCTTTATAAAGTGTGCACTGCAGCGCGGCGTAGCGCAAACGCAACGGAGGGTTGTGCGGCTAATTTAAATCCACCACACACACACACACACACACACACACACACACACACACACACACACACACACACACACACACACACACACACACACACACCACACACACACACACACACACACACACACACACCCGCGCAAATGTGTATCTCCTCCTCGCTCTCTGGGTAGTCTGTAAGCGAAAGCCATTGATGTAGAGATGCATCTCAGGCTGGCTAGGCGAGCCACACGAACACGCACACGCACACACACACCACAACGCATGCACACGCACACACGCACACACACGCCCGTGCACAACTGCTGCCTGCCGCTTCTAATCCGAGCCTTGGTACCTCGGCTCGCTGAAGTTAGAATTATGCAACACCCCCTTCCTCACACAACACACACACACACACACGCACACACACAAACAGAGGAAAAGAGAAAAAAATAGCTCAGATTTGCCTCCCCCCCCCACTCTCTTCTCCCCCCCTTTGGATTCCAGAGCTGCGAAAGGAGACAGATGGTTGCCATGGCAACTATCTTGCGCCACGGCTAGGATCGGAATGTGTTTTCGGTGCGAGAGCGCATCTGCTTCCCTCCACCGTGGCCACGCATCACGCATGCAGCAGGCGTGGGGGGGGTGAGGGTGGACAGCACAGGAGCTGCTGTAGGGCTCGTACATCACAAGGCATCATGGGATATTTTGGTGGTGGAGAGACTCCTTGTAGAGCTGTAAGTGCTGTGAAACCTTTAAGCCAAGGTAAATACCCACCGGAACCTTCTCACGGCGTCCCTTGGGTTTAATGTGCGTAACGTGTACATGTGTGTATATGTGTGTACTGAGGAATGGATGTCGTTTGGTTCATCTGTGAGTATATCTATGTCATTGTCATCTATTTCTATGTACATACTGTGAAAATGGTAAATGGTAAATGGATTGCATTTACATAGAGCTTTTATCCAAAGCGCTTTACAGTTGCCTTCACTTATTCACACACCGACGGCGGTGTCAACCACGCAAGGTAACAACCAACATGTCAGGAGCAGTTAGGGTTAGGTGGCGTCTTGCTCAGGGACACCTCGACACTTAGCTAGGAGGCGGAGCCCGGGGATCGAACCAGCAACCTTCCAACGTTGCCAGACACCCGCTCTTACCTCCTGAACTATCGCAGCCCAAAAAATGAATTTCCCTCGGGGACAATGAATACTATAATATCTAAGTTTCAAACACAACAACGGCTCCCCATCACGACGAAGCATTTCCTGATTAGTTACGAAACAACGGCGAGAGAAACACATTAGCACCGACGTAATAGCTAACACTCCAGTGCTCCAAAATGCTCTCAAAATGGTGGCAGTCTGTGCGATGTTACGAGCCCTGTTGGGTTTGAGCTGCAGGTATACCGGGCCAACAGACACACACACACACACACAGCCAAGCATGTGAGCGGCCGCCGTGTGTAGCATGTGTCTGTCCTTAGAAGACGTCGCCATTACTAATTGCCATTGTAACGGCGGGAGACTGGTAGATCGGCTGAAGCCTGACGTCATACCTCTCCAACAGGAGACCACGAACAAGCCTAGCGAGCCACATTCCGTATGTGGTCACACGGTTGTTGAATTCAGCCAATGAGCCGAGAGATCCTCTGGGCGCAGGTGTCCGGAGCAGAGGGATCAGATAGTCAGATGCGGGCACCTTCATCTGGGGGGGGGGGGGGTGAGGTCGCTTGTTCAAAGCTAAGACCGTCCCATCTGCGTCCCACCACTGAGCCCCTCATCCGAGCCAGGAGCCCCCAGAATCTGCCCGAGCAGGTAATCCCTTCACCTCATCATCATCATCCGCCAGCAAGCGAGAGAGAGAACGTCGTTTTAAAATCCAACCACCCTCTCCGTGGAAGACGATATTTTCCCTTTTTCACTTGTTTTACAGGGACGAGGTCAACAGAAAAACAGCGTCCTTCTAGAATGACTCGGGAGACCATTTTTACCTTTTAAACCGGATACACAGCCTCAAGTGTCAACCGGGGGGGGAGGGGGGGGGGGCGGCGGCGATGAATGCAACGCTCTCGGAATCGGGTGGTGAGCCGCGCGCAGGCCCTACTTTATGGGCTTATTATACCGGCGGCGCCACCCTATTCATAGAGCATCATATTGCAGCAGGGCTATAAATAGAGCGACCATCACCTACTTGGAGCACCCGGGGAGAGCAGGGACCTGGAGCAGAAGCGCCGAGCGGCGGAAAAAACCCAAAATGCTGGGAGCGCTCAAACACCACCGCCGTCACACACACACACAGGGCCCCCGTTAACCTATTATCCCAGGGGGGCACTCCTGCAGTGCGGTTGTCCTGGGTCCTTCCTTCCTGACTTGGAAGTAGTCTCTCTCTCTCTCTCTCTCTCTCTCTCGCTCTCTCTCTCTCTCTCTCTCTCTCTCTGCGTGGCGGGAGCTGACAAGGCAGGGCAACAGAGCTAACACACTCCCCCCCGATTACCCACCCTCCCCTTCTCTCAATTTCTTTCTTGCTTCTTTTTTATCCCTCCTCCTCCTCCTCCTCCTCCTCCTCCCAGAGGCAACAGGAAGGCAGAGGCGAGATGAGAAAGCAGATAGTGGACGGTGGAGGCAGACTTGCATCCGAGCAAACACCTCCCACCCTAACCCCTCTCTCCATCTCTCCCCCTCTCTCCCTCTCTCTCTCCCTCCCCCCCTCTCTCCTTGTTTGACCCGCATTACCGCCAGCTACAGTAGCAGCACAAGGGGAAGGGGGGGGGGGGGGGGTTAAAAAAATAATATATAAGAAGAGAGAACCCTTATCTCTCTCTCACTCTCGATAGTGAGAGAAGGAGGAGGGGGAGAGGGAGGGAGGGGGAGATGGAGGAGGGAGGGAGGGAGGGAGGGATGGATGGCACAGGGCCAGATGAGGGCGAAAAAGACGGCGCCCGGCAGTCCGGCGGATTATCTGGCAACCGCGACCACGTAGGGGTTACCAGAGAACATCAGCAGAGACCGCACAGACGAGAGAGAGACATGGAGAGAGAGAGAGAGAGAGAGAGAGAGAGAGAGAGAGAGAGAGAGATCGCTAGTGACAGCGAGCTAACAAAGAGGGACAGGGTCCGGCCGCGGCAAAGAATTAGCTTAACGCCGCGAGCACCGTTCAGCGATACTGAACGATACCGCGGGCCGACACCGTAAGTGACACACAAACACACCGACCTGACGCAAACGCCTCGTGCTCGCCGAGACGGGAAACCGCCGAACCGCTTCCCTCAAATGAGTGTTTTTCTCTCTTTCTTCCGCGTTTTCCTTCCTTCCTCCTCACCCACCCTCCAACCCCCCCCCCCCCCGTCCCCGTCCCCTCCATTCTGCGCGGAGGAGGAGACACACACACACATGGTTGTTTATGTGGCCAGCGACATCTCACAGCAGTCGTGAGACACAATCATGGGCGGCATTCCGATGGGGACAGAATTTGCGGCACAGAAAATCCGCCAACACAACAAATAGCTGAGGTGGGCTGAGGCTGGGCGGGGCTGGGGCGGGGGCTGGGGCTGGGCTGGGCTGAGGCTGGGCTGGGGCTGAGCTGGGGCTAAGGCTGGGCTGGGGGCTGAGCTGGGGCTAAGGCTGGGCTGAGGCTGGGGTGGGCTGAGGCTGGGTCTGGGCTGGGGTTGGGCTGAGTCTGGGCTGGGCTGAGGCTGGGCTGAGGCTGGGCTGAGGCTGGGCTGGGGTGCTGGGCTGAGGCGGGGCTGAGGCTGAGGCTGAGGCTGGGCTGAGACTGGGCTGGGCTGCACTTACCAGGGCGATACGTGTCCAGGTCAGGGTTCTTGGCCGGGGCGGAGGTGTGTGTAGGGGAGCCAAGCTCTGACTGAGGAATGCGAGGGCTCTCCACAAACTTGGCTTTCCGCAGAGGGGCTGGGAGCAGAAAGCACACAGAGACACAGCCACACACACACACACACACACACACACACACACACACACAGACGCATGCGCACATAGAGTAGGAGAGGACATCACACACACACACATGAATACACAGGGAAGGAGAGAATATCACAACACACACACACACACACACACACACACACACACACACAAGACAAAGAGATGGAGACAAGAGAGAGACAGGGGTCGGGGGGGAGAGCGACAGGGACAGGGGACAGGGGGGAGAGAGAGGGGAGAGGGGAGGAAGACAGAGAGGGAGCCAGTGAGCGAGACGTCGTAGCACACAGATACACAACGACAACATGCTAATCTTCGGCAGCCGACATACAGTACAGTAGAGACATGTGTGCGGTGGGTGGTGTCTGTGCCATAAAGCCATAGCTCTGACCCAGCAGTGCTTGGATCAAAACGACATAACCGCCCGTCACCCCACCCGCCCCCGCGCCCCCCACCCCCCCAAAAGCTGAACACATTCCCCGAAACAACAGCAGCCTCCCGTTCTCATGACACAAAAACTGCTTACAAACATGACATCACGTACCCCAAAAGACACGCCGCGGTCGCTAGGCTACGTGCCGAATAACTTAACTGTCAAAGAGTGCAGACAGACGGACAGACGGACAGACAGACAGCTGGGAATTTCGAGCGGGAATGCGAACAACGCCGGTTTCTGAGACGCGAGACGTGTCCTCCTTGCGCCCGGCTGGGTGGCGCGCACCGCGAGCCGTCAGAACGCATTCATCGAAGCGACGGGGAGAATGCCAGGACTTCGAGTGCCGTGGCTGGTGTGACTGGGGAGGGAGGGGGGGGGGGGGGGGAAGACGTTTTTTTCTTTTGCCTTCTGCCGAATTATCTAACTATCTCGACGTGGGGTTATTTTGAACGACGACAGCGGCGAGAAAGCCACACAAACAGTAGCTCGTACAAATACTGCCTGCCTGCTCATCAACACGGCGGGAGAGTAGTCGTCGAGATCGGTCCCGCCAACCCCCCCCCCCGCAGAGAGCTGCAGGAATACACACACACACACACACACACACACACACACACACACACACACACACACACACCACACACCACACACACACACACACACACACACACACACACACACACACACACACACACACACACACACACACACACACACACACACACACCCCTCTTATTATTACCCCCTTATCAGGCAGTGCACCTGTCAGACGGATCACTCACAAGGAACTGCGTACCTCTCCACACCTGCCTCTGCAAGAACCCCCCCCCCCCCTCCCCTCCCCTCCACCACCAAAAAAAAAAGTTATATTACCTTCCTAAAGAATTTACAGTCGAAAGGAAGGGGAAAAATTCTGTAGAAGAATGAACAAAGAACAAAAATTCCAATAATGCCAACACCGCTCTGATGATGGACGCCGGAGCTATTGAGTCCAGCCAGTGAGCAAAAAGTTTTCCTTTTTTTCTCCCTCGAAACATTCCAGGTGTTTAACACCGAAACTACGAAAACTATCGAAACCATCCCTCGAGGACGTTTTTAAGAATCCATTGTATCCACTGTAGAGAATCAATTTTTATCCCCGCTCTCTTTTAAAAAAGAAAAACTGTAATCCCAGTGGATGGATCGTTCCCGTAATTTAGCCGTTCCGTGCTAGGCGCTTTTTTCGTCGAGTGCCGTGATAAAAGCGGAGGGCAATTTTCCCTTAATTGCGCGGCGGTGGCGGTGGCGGCGGCGCGCTCCTGGATAGCGGCTTCACGTAGACTACCTGCCTCACACACTGAAACACTAACACAGTGAGTCACGCCGGGCGGCACGTCGGACAAAGCCATCCGAGGACACAGACCGGGGGACGCTTGGTGGAGAAAGCGTTGGGGGGGGGGAGTGGTTTGTTGCAGAGCAGACGACGGCAGTTGGAACATCTGCTCGCGGGGAAGCAACTGGCTCCGACATCTGGCGGCCAACGGCTTTCTTACCGCCGTTGTTGGTGTGTGACCAACTTCTTTTTTTACAAACAAGTAGTATACAGTGCAGCACAGTGCAGTACAGTGCAGTACAGTACAGTGGCGGGCGAACAAAGCCCGCCAAAACCAACCAACCAACCAGGACAATCGTACAAGAACCGTTTGTGGAAGGCGAGACGCGACGATCGCGCCGACGGCGGTTTCCCGTGCGCGCCGACGCGTGACGTGGGCCCTGGCGGCGTTGCGTGACACGTGTTGATGTGTCGCCCGCGGTACGATCCGGCTGGCCGGCTGTGCTCCCTGGCTGCAGCTCTCGGTGGTGGTGGTGGTGGTGGTGGTGGTGGTGGTGGGGGGGTAGTGGAGGAGGAAGTGACAGATGCCACATTGGAGAAAGTCTACAACTGAGTCACGGAGCCAGCAGGCCTCCCCCCCCCCCCAGGAAGGAAGGAAGGAAGGAAGGAAGCAAAGGAGGAATCTGAGGCGCTACATGCAAGATGCCAATGGACGCTATGACGCACGCACGGTATTCTGCAGTACTTACAACAGGATTAAGGGAGCTTCTGAGGTGCTCCGAATGAGGAGGCACGTTGGATAAAAGTGTCAGATGGTCAAAGTCATCAAGTGTTTTCTTGTCACATGTACATGATAACACGGGGGCCATTTTGAAAAGTGAAATTCTTGTGACATGGCAAGCGACAGTACGCAAAAAAAGTCGGCAAAAAACATAAAATACATGAATTAATCGTAGATGAGGTACATGAATTTATAGTAAAAAACGGGAATACTTATTTTCTGAAATGGGAATAAGACTGCAATGGCGTTAAAACGAACAGGGTTCAGTTTGGAATCATTGTAAAGTTTTCCACGGAAAACAAGACGTTGATGATGGAGGAAAAGCTCCGATCAACAAGCGTACGACAACTTCCAAAACGCAATTTCACATTTCACTTAAGGAACGTGAGCAAACGTGACGAGAGAGCACAATGCAAGCCCTCAGTTTATTGTTTCCCCGCGGACTCGCTTTACCATTTAATTAGCTCACAGCGCGTGCGTCTGAAGCCTTCTGGCAAACGCTGTGTAATAAACCAAACTGCCTCTATACGGGCAGATCGATATGGCACTAATTAAAGAGTCTACCGTCGACTGTGCCACACCAAACATAATAATTATATCATATATTTGCTTTTATTATTTCTTGCAACTTACGATTGCATTCTTTTGCTAAGCTCCGAGGCGTCGGCGACATGCAAATACCTCATCATTGAACAAATTCCTCACCCCCTGATCACACAGAGAGACACAGTGCAGTCGACTGTTAGCAACCTCTTCCCATGGGGCACCTGGGACTTGTAGTTCACCGGTGGTGGGGTTTGTAGTGTTAGCGGCATGCCAGGCTGGGCCGGGCTGTCGGGAGTGATGGATGGCGAGCGGGAACACCCACTTCTCTAATGAGCTTATGAATAAATATATGGAGCGCTGTGGTGGGTTTGCCGTGTGTGCAGACGCACACAGCCGTGAAATACATACTTGTTGTTGTGTTCAGGAGGTGGCGGGGCCTGTTGGTCAATGTGAATGCACGCGTGTGTGTGTGTGTGTGTGTGTGTGTGTGTGTGTGTGTGTGTGTGTGTGTGTGTGTGTGTGTGTGTGCGTACCCATGTATATATGCATGAATCCACGCGTGTGCAAGTGTGTGTATCTATGCGTGCATGTATCTTGTATGCGTGCATCGGTACAAGTGTAATTAGTGTGTGAGGGGGTGGGCGTGGGGTGGTGTGGGGGTTTAGGGGAGCGAGAGAGAGAGAGAGAGAGAGAGAGAGAGAGAGAGAGAGAGAGAGAGAGAGAGAGAGACAGAGAGACGAGGGGGGGTGGGGGGCGGGGATAGAAAGAAAACAGGGGAAATAATGATGGAGAGGAACACAAAATTAAAAATACAATGATGTCCACAATAGCCAGAAGGAGCTACACTCCTCATCCTCCTCCTCCTCCGCCTCCTCGTCGTCACACGGAGATCCGTGGAGAAATGATCGCTCCACAACAGTACTCAACGGCAGGGAAAAGAAGGAAATAACAAGCCCACGGGTATTCTGATTTAAATTCGCTGAACCCTGGATGCTCCCCTGATAATGAAAGAGGCAGGGCTGGGAGGGGGTGGGGGTGGGGGGGGATGAGATTCTGGCGGCCCCCCACCGTCAGTCAGTCAGTCAGTCAGTCAACCACACACACACATCCCACCCGGAACGCCCGAGCTCTGAGCTCCGAGGCGGGGAACAACAACGTCGTCGGGGACCGGGAATACCGAGCGTGGAGCTGAGTGTCGAGACGCGGCGGCGGCGGCGGCGGTGGTGGTGGTGCCGCGCGTCACTCAAGAAGTCGCCGCGGATTAAAACAACGGCAATAAGCGGAGGAGGGAGGGGAGACATTTTGTTCCTGGCGAACACGCATTCTTCTGCCGATCACCGCCGTCTCGGTTACATGTGAATACCGACGGCGAACCGCGCAGACAACAGGAGGGGAAGAAGAAGAAGAAAACACATAAATCACACACACACACACACACACAACACACACACACACACACACACACACACACACACGTTTCAAAAAATATTGTGGTGAGGGTGAGAGAAAAAGATAGAAGATAGAGAGAGAGAGAATGACAGAGAGAGAGAATTGGCCAGAGACAGAGAGACAGACAGAGAGAGATGGAGAGAGAAAGAGAATGAAACAGAGAGAAAGAGAGAGACAGAGACAGAGTGAGGGAGATAGAGACAAAGAGAGATAGAGACAGAGAGAGAGAGACAGAGAGAGAGAGAGAGAGAGAGAGAGACAGACAGACAGAGCGAGCAAGCGAGAGCAAACTAGACAGAGAGAATGAGAACGCGAGAGACCGAGCAACGCGGCCAGGATCGCTATGGCAACAGCGGAGCCGGAGTGCGCAAAAAATTTGCAAGTGCGTCCGTCTTCCCAACATGGCCGTGGCGGTCGGTCGGTCGGTTTAGTCATGAATCGCTCTTTGTGCTTCACAGTCAGGTAGCGGCCGCTTCCACCCCCGTCGGGGAGTTTGGCAGTCAAGGTTATGCGGTTCTTCAAGTCGCCATCCATTCACTCACTCACGGGGGCCCAGCCCTGTTCCAGAGTCATCGGCACCCTTCACCTGTAGCGCTCCGGAGTGGTGTACAGCACACACACACACACACACACACACACACACACACACACACACACACACACACACACACACACACACACACACACACACACACACACACACACACACACACACACACACACACACACACACACACACACACACAAAAAATCGCTAGCTAGCTGGCCCGTGATTCATGCATTGTGTGTGAAGTGTCACGCGGTTGATTTTTTCTTTCCACGTTTGCGAAAATGAAATGAAAACATCAGTTATGTAAATGGCGACGAACCGTTTGAAAGTGTTGACGTGTGCCGCCCCCCCCCCCCCCCCCGATTTGAATGTAACATTGACCGTTAAAAGAAAAAAGAAAAAAAGACAAAAGAAAAAACACTGAATCGTGAGAAAGGCAGCCGGCTCTACGGGTCACGGTGTTGAACGTTATCACAATTCCTGGTCGAAGTCCGCTTTTGTTATTGATGTCAACGTGCAACCGCCAGACATACCAGCGCGATTTCAAGTCTTTTGTCTCAAAGGCCCACTGGACTAAGTGGCTTCGCGGCGCACCGTGGAGGCATCACAGGCTTGCCGTCATGCCCTTGTACCGTTAACCCGTCAAACAAAAATGAGGCATTGAGGGACCAGAGGAGGCCGGGTAGCGTTCACCTCGCAGCCTCAAAACAAGAGGCTGCTGACGGATGGTCCCCGCCCAACTCTGTATGTGTATGCGCTCTCTGTGTGTGTGTGTGTGTGTGTGTGTGTGTGTGTGTGTGTGTGTGTGTGTGTGTGTGTGTGTGTGTGTGTGTGTGTGTGTGTGTGTGTGTGTTTATGTAATCTATCATGACAACTCTGGGCGGGCAGGATTAGCCAGACCAAGGTAACGAACACGCAGATTCTCAAGAGATGGTGTGAGGATCCTCATTAGCCGCACGGCGTGTTGTGGGTGTTTTTCACGCACTCCCCTTTGTCATGAATAGTGCATCACCAGGCGGGATTATCGGGGGGTTGGTTGTCCCGAGGCCACGCTTACGACATTAAACCGCTGCGACGCGGATCTTAAATCGAGAAAACCTCGTCGTTGAGGGAGAATGCTTGCGTCTTTGTTCACACAAGGGGTATTTTAAATGGACAAACTTGAGACTCAAACTGCCAACAGGTCGTGGGGGGAACAACGCCGGATACCTTCTTGTACTTTACAATCCCCGATGCCCGATCACTTTGGAGGAAGGAGTCTTCTACCAGACTACCACGGCTAGCCTAGCAAACACACTTCTGTACAGGCTTAGCTTAATCACCCTGCCTGCCTTACCTCCCGTGTCGTCAGCGGTGGCCGATTTTCTCCTTTACGATTTATAAACCATTTTGCGGCGCCGCTGGGAGTACGACATAATCCGGGACTATTTGAAAGGCGGAGGAATGAATCACTCCAAATAGAAACTTATTGCAGCCTTTAGGAGACGGTTAGCGTCTGCATGTCATGCTGCCCCAGTATCCCGGCGTTTCCAGCCCTCCTCCTCCTCCTCCTCCTCCTCCTCCTCCTCCTCCTCCTCCTCCTAGGTAAGCAGAACGCGGGACTCAAAGCGTGATTCAGCTGCTAAGAGGCATAAAGCGCCTCTACCGCGCCAACGTTAATTGACTCAGACGGCGTAACCTTTTGTGTTCTAATGGGCCTCACATCCGCAGGTGTTGGGGAGCGCAGAGGTGAGAGGGCAAAGCAAATGCCGCCGCCTCCTCTCTCTCTCTCTCGCTCTCTCTCTCGCTCTCTCTCTCTCTCTCTCGCCCCATCCGTCAGACAACCGCAGGGGGTTCGGGGAGGTATTGCGCAAGCAGCCGTGATCTCCAGGCCCCCTCCAGGAACCGCATCATGAGTCACTGCCGTAATTGTCGGGGACTCCCGTTTAAGGTCCTGTGGTCCTAAGAATAGCGGACGCTGCCTTGAATGTATTGCACCGTTTTGTGCTAATCTTTGCTATGTTTAGTATGTATTTTTCATATTTGTATTTCTCTGTTTAATGTTCAATGTCATGCACCAATTTCACAAAAGCACATTCCTTGTTTGTAAAAACGAAGGCAATAAAGATTATTCTGATTCTGAACTCCGTTCGCAGCGTTGCCCAAGGAAACGCTTGGGCTGTAAAACTTAACGGTGCGTTCAGGGCAAGATCAGAGTCCAAAGAGTTTTAACATATTAAAACAATCGCTTTTTTCCACTCTGGCAGGTAAAAAGACTCTAGGAGTTCATGTTGGACCCCCTTGTCTCTGGAAAGATGAAGTTTAGGACACCTCCACCAGTTCTCAAATTCACATTCTGTTTCTCTCTGCAGATTGATCCGGCCTCCAGCCTGTTGAAAGCCTTTTCCAAAATTTCCAAACTTAAATGTTAAAGGAGACATAATACCACCAGCATGATTAGCCATTCCAAACGCTTTCAGAAAACGGTGTCATCTCCGGTTTTTGACATCACAAGTGGGAGTGTCCACCTAGAAGTACGGTGGATAGATCAGCCTACCAGCCTACCCAGTGGACTGCAGCAACTGGTAGGCTGATCTATCCACCATACTTCTAGGTGGACACAAGTATGGAATGGCTAATCACGCTCACACCTGGTGGTATAATGCGTCTCCTTTAAACGATTAACAGAAATACGCACAAAAAGTGTTCTCCCGAGTTTTTTTCGTTCTCTCAAGATATCAGAATAGCGATTTGTGTTTTGTTTGAACTTCCAACTAGGATTCCGGGCGCAAGAGCGAAGAGGAAGCCAGCGCCGGCCGTCACATCCGATTTGAGCCGGAGGCGTTTGAAAACATTTCGGGAAATTTGGGAAAATCAATTGTGCCTCCCCAGCCAGGGCCAGAGTGTAGGTCATTGCAAAAACGCAAAAACCTTGAAATATCTGGCAGGGATCTCATCGAGGCCCCGGGTAGTCAAATGATGAAAAAAAAAAACCCTTGACATGAATCAAAGGAGGCTTAACCCTGTGACCAGCTGGAGGGCTGTACGGACAGAGTCATTAAGACGATATATTCGTTAATCTTCTCAGAGATCCGCTATTTTTAGCGCCGTCCGCAAATGTAACAGTCACGATCCCGCGCCGACAGAACGTGACCCCCAAGCGGTGAATTCCTTGACATTTAATTCAAAAGAAACATTTTGTGTTGTCGTTACATAATCCTTCGCTCACACAGGGAACATATTGAGTTTATTCTTCGCCGGAGGCCCTCGACAGAACACTCATGTCCGAATAGGACCCTGACATATTCAAAAACAACCCGACTGAAAGTATGTGGTAATATCTTCATCGACTTTGGAAGACAAAACCCAGGAAGGAGGCGGCGTCACCCCACGTGACGTCTGTCCGATGACGTCCATCGTCCATCACTGTTCAATGGTCTCACCTTTCTCCCAAATTCTCTCTACCTCCTCCCTATCATTTTGCCCTTCTCTCCCTCCGTCCGTCCTTCCACACAAACGCTCTCCCCCTCCCTCTCTCACACACACACACACACACACACACCCTCTCTCTCCCCCCCCCGCCTCCCTCTCTCCCACACACACTCTTTTGCTCCCACCGACAAGAGAAAGGGGCCCAGGCCTGCGGGTGTGTTTCTCCTCCCAGAGAAACGTATGCTCAGCTATTCACGACACCATCTTTGTGTTGCGTGCAGAGGGCAGTGGAGTGGCACCTGTATGTGTGGTACTGACTACACACAGCCATACAACACATATATCACACACACACACACACACACACACACACACACACACACACACACACACACACACACACACACACACACACACACACACACACACACACACACACACACACACACACACACACACACACACACACACACACACACACACACACACACACCGGTAATCCACACTGGTGCTTGTTTTTGTAAGCAAATCATTACAGGGGGGGCTATTAATAGCGCACTGCGGGTTTCTGCAGCCTAGTCCACCGCTTTCTACGGAAAAAATTAAAGATATATGTACTGTATACGTCCCATCAATATAGAGCTTTACGGGACACCGGGGACACACAGGGTGTCCGGTTTTAAAACATGTTGAAATGCAGCATCTTCAGAAGACGGGATACTAGCAAGGGGGAGGGAAGAGAGTGAGCAGGCTTACTTCGGCCAATCAGGAGACAAGGGGGTGTGGCTAACGGCAGGCAGGCAGTGTGCTAAATTCTGGATGGGGGGGGTGGGGGGGCGTGGGGGTCATTAGTTCATTAGCACAAGTTCATTAGTAGTTTTCCATTACCTAGGAGGGGGGTTATTTCACGGAGATATTTGAGGGATTTCTGTTGTGTTTTCGGCAGCCGAGAGCGAGGTGTCCTCAACGCGTGACGCAGACGGTAGACGGTAGACGGTAGACACCGGGTTGCCAGGTTTGCTCGATAGCCATCGTCACGTTGGTGGAGTGGCATAGCGTATCGCCTATAGCTCCATCGTGATCATCATAATTATACTGTCTGACGGAAAGCCATCGCACACGGTAGCGCCGGGGAAATCGGGCGTCGTAAAAAAACAAACAAAAAACAACAAAAAAAATACTTTTAGACAGAAAATACTTTTTACATAACAAGGTGCATGCCGTTTAGCGGCATACGGAAACTCTCGAGCGCTGGATTCGTGCCCAACGGGTACATTTCGTAGATTATCCCTGGTTTACAAGCCATCGGTAGGCAGCTGGGAGAGGGAATTTACTAAGTAGGGGAAGCAGCAGAACGGAACGGGAGCCATTACATAAATCGATGTGGTTCAGACCACCGCCGCCGCTGCTGCTGCAGAAGAAGAAGAGGAAGAAGAAAGTTTATTGCTATTGTCTTTCCAGGAACGAAGATAACAGCAAGACGGCACTAAAAATACACGGGATAATAATGATGGGATTACAAGACGAAAACAGGCAACACGCTCGCAGCCTCCTCTGCCACGAGACACGTTGTAATGAAATCCTTCCGGTTTTAAAACCACGTTGCCAACCAGTACAAGGTCTCCGTTTTTTTGCCAATGCCCACCTTCACCTCGTAGATCTTTGTGATTTACAGCCCCTCATTTGGACGTCTAACTTCCCTGGAAATAAAGCCAAAGAAACCGTTTAGGAACACAGCCACCGAGCAACACACTCTCTTCTTCCCGCCCCCCCCCTTGGATCAACACTCGCGATACTCAAACCCCGCCAGTTACACCCAAACGCCGGCGAGGCTCTCCGAGGAAGAGGCGGAGTCTGTCTGAATGACAGCTGCCAAGGTGGGCGCCGTCAAAAGCTCCCTCCAGGTGGTCCCCCGCTAACTGGTGTAAATGCGCGCGGTCTGCGGGCGCCTCATCAAAACGTGCTCACCTGAGACCGGGCGAGAATGCGGCAGATGTTGCCGAGCGCCGGCGGTTTTGACGAGCAGATGCCGTTATTGAGACGTCCTGCACGTTTCACACATGCACGCACACACACACACACACACACACACACACACCACACACACACACACACACACACCACACACACACACACACACACACACACACACACACACAACACACACACACACACACACACACACACACCACACACACACGTAACATCTGATATTAAGCAAGTAATACTTTGAGATACAGAGAGAGGGGAGGGGTTCACACACACACACACACACACACACACACACACACACACACACACACACACACACACACACACACACACACACACACACACACACACACACACACACACACACACACACACACACACACACACACACTCCCAGTCTCCCGAGAGCAGACTGGGGAGGCCAGCACTCTGCAGCAACGGCGCCCGGAAGAAGCAGAAATCGGATCTCTGGCAGGCCAACACTGAGACACTACAACAAGAAGAAAGGCTGTGTCCGTCTGTGTGTGTGTGTGTGTGTGTGTGTGTGTGTGTGTGTGTGTGTGTGTGTGTGTGGTGTGTGTGAGAATTGCGTCAAACTTTGCCTAGTTCACAGAACCATTAGTCGTTCCGGTGTTTTTTTCTCCCCACACAACAAATGTCATCAGCATCATTGGCCGCCCACGATTAAGTGCTCGGAAACACACACGCACGCACACACACACGCACACACACACACACACGCACACACACACTCTTAGAGACAATTGAATGCTCACCCACGCTGACGCAATGAAAAAAAGGAACGAAAATCCAAGCTAGCAACGAGAGACTACGGGCTACACAGAGAGCCGATAATGGTTGTTGCTTCCTGGGGCCCGGAGCCTACGGCGGCGCGAGGGGAGCGGACCCTTCTGACGAACGCATCGTCTCACAGGGGGGGGGGGGGGGGGGGAACGACGGCTCCTGCTCCCTGGGCTCCGGGCCCTGCGCTGTCCCCTCCCACTACCGGCCCCCCCTTTTTTGGGGCCCTGACGTCAACGGCTGGTGACGCCACCAAAACAGCAGCAGGGTAGGTAAAGGTGACGGAGGAAGGGGGTTGGAGGGGTTAATATGCACATAAACACACACACACCACAACACGCACGCTCCTCACACGTGACGACGGTGAACGACGCCACAAGCAGAGAACCGTGTGTGTGTGTGTGTGTGTGTGTGTGTGTGTGTGTGTGTGTGTGTCGGGTGGTGGGAGTGGGTTCTCGTCTGTCGGCAGGGCGTGTCGACAGGAGGGGGGAGGGGGGCTTCACCATCGTCAAACCAGTTCCGGCATTCCGGAGCGGGAGCGGCGGGAGAGTACGGCGACAGCGGTTCCCTGGCTGCCCGGTTGGCGTCCAGCGACGACGTGAGAAGTCCTTCCCGCCTGAATGACGACGACCAGCTCATCAAAAAGAAAATAATAAATAAAATAAAATAAATGACTACGAAGATCTCGGGACTAACGGTGGGGATGGAAAAAATAAAATAGAAAAAAAAAACACCCACAGTTCTCTGAAGGATCCACCGACACCGCACCAGAGAGGAGTAGGAGGGGTGGTGGTGGTGGTGCTGATGAATTTCTACTGCTTCCTCTCTCTGCGTCCTCTTCTCTCTAGTGGTTGCTCTCACTCTTCTTCTTCTTCATCATCATCTCATTCTTCGTCATTTCCTCCTCCTTCTTCTTCTTCCTATTCCTCCGAGGTAATCTCCGAGGGTCCTGTGGTGACGGGGAGCAGCCCGACGCGGATCGCACGGAGGCACGGAGGCGAGAGCGATACGGAGGCGAGGCGATACGGAGCCCGGCTGATCGGGCAAGCAGCAGCAGCAACTGGTGGTGGTGGAGGAGGAGGAGGGAGTGAGAGAGAGAGAGAGAGAGCGAGAGAGAGAGAGAGGTAGCGGAGGAGAGCAGGAAGAGAGGGAGGGAGGGAGGGATGGGAGGAGGAGGAGGAGGAGGTGGTGGTGGTGGTGGTGGTGGTGGTGGCGGCGGTGGTGGTGGTGGCGGCCGCGCGCAGGCAGCTGTCACAGTCGCCGAGGAGCGAGAGACGAGGAGGTGGTGGAGGTGGTGGGTGGTGTGGTGGAGGAGGTGGTGGTGGTGGTGGTGGTGGTGGAGAGGGGGGACCACAGAGGTGACGCTGCTCCGTTTTGGCCGAGCGTTTCCCGTTCCCTTTCCCGTGTCCGTCCCAAAGACTAGCCAACCGGAAGCGGCCAGAAATGGCGAGATAAACCTTCCAGCAGGAAAGGAATAAACCGAGAGAATATAAACGTCCGGCGTCGGTTAAAAAAGGCGGAATAGGGAGAGACTTCTCGGCACGCTGTGCTTCCGTGACTGCGTTAGCGCCTAGCGCGTTATGTATAGAAGTGGGAGGCGTGCATGTTCTCACCCTCTCTCGCTCTCTCTCTCTCTCACACTCTTGCTCTCTTTCTCTCACCCCCTCTCTCTCTCTCTCTCTCTCACACTCACTCTCTCTCTCCCTCTCTCTACGGGAACAGGAGCCCAGGTCTCCGCTAACAGATGAATGGCGCAGTGCTGCTGTTGTCATGGTAACCACCGGGGCTGAGCGAGGAGGAGGAGGAGGAGGAGGATGCGTATGCGTTACCGAGGGAGGAGAAAAAAATATTTAAAAAGGAACGAGGGAGGGAGGGAAGGGAGGGAGGCGGGTGGGCGGGGAGGTTGTTGTTAAAGGGACACCGTTTTGTCGCTTCCCCACTGTGGGGGTTTTGTGAACGTTTGAACGTTGTGAACGTTTCATATGTGCATCTACATCTATATATACAGATATAGATATCGATTAGGCATATATCAAAGAGAATACAAGCGCTTCCCCCCCCCCCCCCCCATCTCCGAGGCTCCGCCGTGCCTCTCACACGGGGTCCTCGGTTTACCCTTGAAACGTGGTTGCATCTCCGCAACCGCCATCACAGTCGGCGCTCCGCACGCCTAATATGGGCAAACAGGAACACAGTGTTGAGTGTCTCTCTGTGTGTGTGTGTGTGTGTGTGTGTTTTATGTTCATCTTCTTAAAAAGCTTGTAAATTGTATTCCTCCAACCGCCACACACACACACACACACACACACACACACACACACACCACACACACACACACACACACACACACACACACACACACACACACACACACACACACACACACACACACACACACACACACACACACACACACACACACACACACACACACACACACGAGCCTCGAGAGTGGAGACTGGAAGGCTTTGGATCTTGAATATAAGAGTATCTTTCGACATGACATCTGCTCCCCGCGTACTGAGCTCGCCTCAACACCTTTTGCTTAAATGAACGCGTCATTACCATTCCACCCAGTCCCTCTAAAGACTCAAAATTGTTTTCTAATGTTGATCTCCATTTTCTTATTCGACCGCTGTTGCTCGCTGCTGTGGCACCGGGATCAATAAATGAGCTATTATGTTGTCTGTATCTATAGCATGCTATATTACCATGCTACATACCTTCCATCATTATGTGCAATATTCGCAATTCTTAATATCAATGTGCAATAACTACCTATCACCATTATTATTATTACCTTTTCAATTATTATCTTGTAATATTATCTTTCATCATCATGTGCAATATTCCTCATGTGCAATACCATTGCCAACTTGTTTTGCTGTCCGAATATCTTGCCTATATTTCTATATTTTTATATTTTGTATATTTCTCTTAGGCTTAGACTTACTGCAAATTTGTCATTTTATTTTGTACTTTTATTCTTCTATTGTTAATTTATCTTTCTCATTCTATTGCTGTGCAACTTCTGGCAGCAAGAATTTCCTTCGGGATCAATAAAGTTGTATCTTCTCTTAGTGAGCAGTGTCTTCTCAGCATCCTATGCTTGATGTACAGATGGTTATAGCACACCATCGATGCCAAATGTCACTTAATAATGGATTACTGGAATAAATACATTATTAGATTTATTTATTTATTATTTCTAATTCAATATCACCATAGATGTATGGCTCATTTGGTTTAACTACAAAGTAGACAGAGAACTTGCTCCAAAAATGTGCCTATTTTTGTGTTTTCCTCAGACAAACAAAAACGGTAGACATGGCAAACCAACGAACAATACTAACTACCAGACAGCACACAGTAAGTACACTCCGCACTCCATACAGTCAGACATTAAGCAGCAACACAGCATGTATCATCTGTAGACATCTCTCTGCTTCGTAGTAATCTTCTCAGATCATCCTACGCTTATGTCATTGTCTGACAGACAATGAATGGACACTGCAGCGATTCAGCAGCCATTTGCAGATAGTTATAGTTTCAAAACTCATCACCAACATCATCATCCAAGCAATAACTTGTCGGCTAATATTTGCCTGTAGCCTCAACCTCCACCAGATTTGACAGAAAAGGGACATTGTGCTCCCTTCATCACAAAGCCCTGGATTGACTGTTGAAATATTGGTGACAGCATTGCTTTTGCTCATTGTCGCTGAGGAAGCTTAATTGACACGTAAGGCGGAACGTTTTAGTTAACGTTAACGTTGACCGAAGGTATTATCGGGGTTTATTGGCAAACACAGAAGGACCATTGTACTGCTTGCTATCAATGCGTTGTCTTTTGTCGAGTACATTTTTATGTGTACAGCCGTTAGATATAGTTTTTTATTGTCCCCAAGGGGAAATTCTTTTCCACAGCACCGTACACCCACTTGACCCACGTTACATGCGTCAGCACACGACACACACAACAAACACACAATGACAGACAGTTGACTTTAGGGCCGAACAAAAGCATCTACGCAGAGCAGTCACGTTGTTAGTCACACAGTTCGTCTCAAAAGGCTTCACGGGCCACATATTTATGACGCCCCCTGACCCCTAAATAGCAAAACCCGCACATATAAACGACTACATATGCTCCCGCTAGGAAGACAAATTACACTGGAGGGCATTCCGCATGCGTTCCCACCGGAGTCCTTGACAAGTTCCCTAAAGTTACCGTGCCGTTGATTTTCCGCCGACGTCGCGAAATTGAGACGACGACGGCGGCTTTTGCAACTTGTGCGTTTTGAAGCTAATAGCGCCGGGTTATCATTATCCAAATGTTAATAATGTCGCGTTGGTTTAACACAATAACGCCGCCTCCCCGGATACCCGAAAAGCAATTGAACGACGGGAAGGGTTTTTTTTTTTTTTTTATATCCCCGCTCTGCTGCTAGAGGCATTATGCTGGAGCATCAATTAGCTTTCCTCTGCTCTGCCCTACATACTTTATGTCCCACCTGTGACAGCAGCTCGCTTAAAATGTCACATTTCCATTTGGAAGTACAAATGACTTTTGTGGGTCCGCGGTGACTGGGGAGGGCGAGAGGGGGACGGCTACGGATAGGAAATCACGGTCATAATTGAACAACGATTTTCTCCAAGTGCACGTCGCGTGTAAAGTAGCATCTGGGGGGGGGGAGAGGGAAGGGCGGAGATGGTTGCCCCCCCGCCCACCCCACCGAAATGTCAGCTTGCATACCAAAATATTCACCGAGAGGCATCGGAGGTGTCAGGATACAAAGACACAGAGAGAAGGTGACACGGAGGAGGAGAAACCGTCGGCGGGGTCTGTCCGCCAAAAATGTCAGCCTGTCGTCTCACAAACGTCACGGAGGTTCCACAAGGTTCTATTCTATTCTATCAATATTCAACAATTGGTTAAGACGCTCGGGGATCCCTTCCCACTCGAGATTCAAGATTCAATAGGTTTCATCGTCACGTGCACATACAGGATATGCAGTGACATGAAAAGTATAAAGAATATAAAGAAATCTAGAATAAAGTCGGTACAGACTATGCATGTTTGCATGTATGCATGTTATAAGTTATGCAATAAGTTGTGCAAGTAAAATTATGTGAGTGCTTTTGACGCAAAGACTTTGTTTATTGGGGGTTTTTAATGACAGAAATGGTTCTCTCAAGGGGCAAAATAGTCTAAGTGCGCATTATGAAATACAAAGACAATATGCCCGTCGAGATATCGACAGCAAAACAGTTGAAGATGAGATGAAACGTCGACGGGAAGCTTATGGAGACAACCGCGGCGCTCAGCAATCCAGATATTCCACTCATTACTCTCATTATTGTAAGCACAGCACAGCGGATGGATTTCAGATATACTTGTTTGACTGATAAATCCAGAGTGGGAGAAAGAAGAATCAAGTAGAGGCCAAATAGGCCAGCTAAGGTTCTATCTTTACCCGTCGATCCACGGAGATAATTGCATTGATTTGCGACCATTAATTAAGCGAAGGCGGTGCAATCCATGGGGAAAATGTTGAAATAATGCTTCTTAATGTTGCGGAGAATCAACCCCCGGCGCGCAGGAAAGAAAAAGCGCTCAAGCAAAGTGTTTTTTGTTGTTGTCGTCGTTGTCAAAGATGACCTTTAACCCCCGAGCATTACACGCAGCTATTGAATCAGCTATTGAAAAACGCCGGCAAAGAAAACTATCCTCACAGAGCCGTCATGCGGAGACTTGCGGGGACCTGGGCCTTGAGAATCATGAACAGTTTTAAAAAGAGCCAAGATTTGGATAAACTGCCTGCCGGTTCCAAGCCTGCCTCGGTGAAGCAACATGAAGCAGCAGGAGAAGAAAATGAAAAAAAAGAAAAAGAAAAAAACAGCTTTATTTAATCACGTCCTCCGGGAATCGGTCTTCTGATGTCACCGAGACGTATGGGAGGGAGGGAGGGAAAAAAAAAAACAACAACCACGGACCGTTCTATATAAAGACGGATTGCGACGCATCTCCATTCAACTTGTGATCACGGAGGACAATTAAGACAATTTCGACAACCCGTTGAAATTCTTGCGACGGTAGATGATTACAGATCTTTCTATAAATACAAAAAGGACGTCGTCTGGCATTCTCCAGAACCGAGACAACCGTGGAACTCGTGGATCTGGCAGAATGAACTCCATTTTGTTTTTGTTGTTGCTTCAAGTGCCGCTGGCTGGGCCTGGCGGCGGCGGAACTCTGGTGCGAAGTCCTCCAATGATGTCGATGACGCAGCTCTCTGGCGCATGCTTCCGCCAATCTATTGCACAGGTCGGAGCCCCCCCCCACACACACACACACACACACACACACACACACACACACACACACACACACACACACACACACACACACACACACACACACACACACACACACACACACACACACACACACACACACACACACACACACACCACACACACACACACACACACACAATCCTTCACAGGGGCCAATGGGTGGGTGGGTGGGGTGGGGGGGGGGTATTAAATCAGAAACACATTGATTCTCTCCAAAAGGTCAGAGCTTTCATAGGCCCATTTTCACTGCACCGGGGCCATGAGGTTGAATCAGGCCCTAGAGGGAGGCGCCACGCAGGGGGGGCCCCCACTGGAGGCTGTGATGGTTCAGAGGGCCACCAGGGGGACCAAAGCACTGCACAGTTTCGTGCTGCAGCTGCTGCTGCTGCTGCTGCTGCTGCTTTATTCTCTGCAGTTCTGTTCTCCTCCATCTCCCCACTTCCAATGCCTCTGCCTATGTTGCCTCCATATGTTCGTCGTTCCTCTTCCTCCCCTCCCTTCTTCCTTACACTCGTCATCCTGCCTCGTTCCTCGCCCCCCCCCCGTCCTCTCCTCCTGCTGCTTCACCGGATATCTCACCGGGTGTTTGGTCTTTGGGTATCTGGCCTTATGGATGCCGCTGTGCAGTGCACTGTACACGCACACGACGCAGACACAAACATATAGGCCTACACATACCTGACCAGCGGGCACACACACACACACACACACACACACACACACAGACGCACACACACCACACCACACGCCCCCACGCCCCCACGAGTGTTGGCACCGGTCCCGCTGTATGTGGGCCGGCGCTGGGCGGAATTAATTAAAGGGTGAGAGAGAGTCCGTGCTGCTTGAGACCAGGGCCGATCTGGCACTCGAGGATTCTTCAGCAGCGGACACACAAGCAGACTTCCCGAGGGACTTGAGGGCGGGGCTTGTGCCGACGGATGTGCCGCGTCTGCCCGAGTGTGCGGGGAAGTGGCCGATCCTCGACCGGCGATGACGGCGCCGCGTCGCAAACATCGCAAAACGTTTGACTGGCGGCAGAGAGGACATATGTAGAAGTGTGAGGCAACATAGCGTACCAAGTAGTCGGTTTATGATCCAGAAATGGACTGAATAAGATGGGGAAAAAGGTGCCGTTTACCATTTAAAATCAGGAGGTAGAATTACCTTGGATTGCCTTTTTGATGTCATTGTGCTGTGATCGATCACGTAAAAGGAGTTAATGCGCCCGTTTCACAAATGATGAGTAAAAAGCCTCTCAGACTTGAGCATTTTAAAATAAGATGAGATAAGAAGGTACTTTATTGATCCCCGTCTGGGAACTCGCAGCAGCAAGTACAGGAAAGGGGGTATGTAAAAGGGCATAAAATAATGACAATGAATAGCGGCAATAACCAATGGCGTTACTCGACGATGACTGTATAAAGTTTACGGCATTTTAATGGGAAATTAAAGTATAAAATCAAAAACAACAGGTTACATACAGCGTATGAAACATAAACCTCCGTGCTCCCTGCTCCGCAAGTATGCTAGCGTTCGCCATGCGCATCTGCAGACGTCCTAGCGCGTCCAATCACGCGCGAGCGCCCAAAAAAAAAGTCACGCGACACGAGGGAACACAAATTAACTCGGCGGATCAATATTTACTCAACAAACACGGCGAGTCGACATGCGGGGAGGGGAAAAAAAAACAAAGAACCACAGGCAGGCTGCTTCCATGTGAATGTGACTCCTCGTGGCAGGTGCTGCTCAACAGGTGCGCCTGGTCCTCCGTGACTCCGCAGAAAGCGCCGTAACCCACGCCGATCTCCGGGCGTAGATAAGGGCCGCTACGCCTTCCGGCGGCGCCTTCCGTGCCTCGACGTTAGCGTCCGTCCGCGCGCCACGCCGACGGGCGAATCGATTGCGCGTCGTCGATCCGGGAAGAGATTAAACGATGGAAAACTCTGGGTTTGTGAAAGGTCAAAAGGGAATGCGTGTCGTAAGCCTATGTCTGTCCACCGCCGACTTTGGCAAAGGTGGGCAAATGGGGAACCTCAATCGATCCGTACACAGAAACAATAGATCCTTTTCACATCCTTTTCGTCACGGTGGGACAAACACAGACGTCGATCCCTCTTGAATCTTGAATCATTATCGGTCTGGTACTTGTACGCACCAGGGCACGAGGTCCATGGCTGTGATATCTTCACTAGTTTCAGTCTACCAGTGCCCCGGTGCATACAAAGAGCACGCCAACAGTAACGTGTGTGTTGTGAGTGACACGCGTGTGTGTCCCACCATGCTGCCTCTGTGAAAACAGTCTATTTTCTATCAAACTCTTCATCAATCAATCAGGATTTAAGGTTAGGAGGAAGATAATCTATCCAGAAAAGAGATCAACAACTACAACTCGTAAGTTCTTATTTATTCATGGTTTATGTGAAAAGACGGCATGTGGTGCAGTCTTCCATGCCGCTGGGAGCACGGCGAGACGTTGACAAATCAGACGTCATTCATCCACCACGCCATTCATCAAGATCAATTGGTGTGATCACACATACGCACACGCACACACACACGCACACAACACACACACACACACAGAGAGTACAGACACACAGAGTACAGACACACGGTATAAATAACAGAGATGACCCTGCCAATACGGCTGCAGTGCAGACAGCCCAAAGCAGGGACAGGGAGACGGCGACAACAACCGAGAGAGATACACCGAGAGAGAGAGAGAGAGAGAGAGAGAAACACAGATAGAGGACAGGCACAGACATACAGAAAGACAGAGACGGAGAGAGAGAGAGAGATAGAGAGAGAGAGAGAGAGAGAGAGAGAGAGAGAGAGAGAGAGAGAGAGAGGCCAGGCAAAGAGAGACAGAGAGATAGGAACACCCATCGGCCGGAGAAACGTCATTTCCAAGCCTTTCAACTGCCCTTCCGTGAAAACAACAACCGACCAAAAAGAAAAAGAAACCAGGCCTGCTGGATCTCGTCACCCTCCCCACACCCCCACCAGCACCACAGAGCCCTCCGCAGGGCTGATGGAGAGACACACCCAGTATAAACACAGAGGAAATAGCTGCTTTTCTGTGTGTGTGTGTGTGTGTGTGTGTGCGCCTGTGCGTGTATGTGTGTGTCCTCTCCATTCCGTTTGGACGTCACAAGGCGACGGAGATAAATCATTCCCTATGATGTAAAAATCATGAGCCTATCGGCGCGGCGGTGGAAGACATCTCATCATCATCGCCGCGCCCCCCCCCTCCCTCAACGCAGCGATCTGGGAGGCTGCCGTGCGCCCCCCATAGTGGCAGCCACCGGTACAACACACACACACACACACACACACACACACACACGCAAACACGCACACACGTTGTGGATAAAACACACACTCGTGATTGATGGATGGATTTGTTCACGCACCATCAACGTCGCCAGCAACGCAACGTTGTGTGTGTTATTTCTGCTGTCGCCGGGCAATATGGCAAAGAGCTGCGTAGAACAACACGGAATATTATGCACGACAACACCGTAACAGTATGGTGTTTACTTGTTTGTTTTTTGTTCTTTTACGCAATAAAAGTAGGAGAAAATTGCGCCGCCCCCCCCCCCCACAAACACACACACACACACACACACACACACACACACACACACACACAAACACATTTCACAAGCCGAGAGGGAGATAGAGATAGAGAGAGAGGAGATAGAGAGAGAGAGAAGTAAATCGAGCAGGAGAGAGAGAGAGAGAGAGAGGAGGAGAGAGAGAGAGAGAAGAGAGAGAGAGAGAGCGAGAGAGAGAGAGAGAGAGCAGGAGAGAGAGAGCAGGAGAGTGAGGGAGAGAGAGAGACAGTGAGGGAGCAGGAGAGTGAGGGAGAGCGAGAGAAGGAGAAAGAGAAAGAAGGAGAGCGGGAGAGAAGGAGAAAGGGAAAGAAGGAGAGTGGGAGAGAAGGAGAAAGAAAGAAGGAGAGAGGGAGAGAAGGAGAAAGAGACAGAGACAGACAGAGCAGGAGAGAGAAGAGAGAGGAGGAGAGTGAGAGTGAGAGAAGGGGAGAGAGAGAGAGAAAGAGGATGGAAAGAGGAGAGAATGTTGTGGATCACTATCGTTCCCCACA